>CAKKXW010000063.1:8896-107504 GCA_920937365.1 Sphaerophoria rueppellii | reverse complement strand
AATCGAGAAGAGGCACCCTATACTGTCGGTATTCATTTTAAATGACTTTTTGGCATGCCAAAAAATAAACTACGTAAATGACAGATCAAAACAAAGGCCAAAAATCCAGCTACGGTGCGTATTTTTATTTTATACTTTTTCGTGTGTTTTTGTGCGACTTTCACTTTTTCTCTTCTAATTTTAAATTTTTAACAAAAAATCCTTGAATCAATTTGTAAATAATTTAACCGAGCTATAATCAAGCAAAATATCAAACAATGGATCCCCAAATCTACGATGCAAATGCAACAATAGACCTGAGCAATGACAAACAGAACATTGTTCGTCAATTGAGTGAAATGTTCTATGGATATTCTCTGGTTTATATCCGTGGTATTTGCGAAGCCTGTTTATGGAATGGTAAGGAAAAAGTTCCAAATTAAAACTACGCAGTTTAATTTTATCATCTTGCTTGTGCTTATTTTTAGTCGACTTGTGTATTGATAAGCTGATTGGGGGAGCTGGGGGAAGAGACACTATTGAGATTATCAAAAATCATCAGCAATCTCAAGAACTCACTACCAAAGTACTCAATTATAGTCAAGCTGTTCAGAAGACAAGTGCCGGAGCTGTTCCCAAAACAATTAGCAACTGTCAGGCAGCAATTCCACTCCCCATGAAGCCATCCATTCAAAACCTTCCAGCAACATATTCGCATGTCTACAATGACATTCTCAAAGGCTACAAAGTGTTGGTCCTCATGCGTGGTGCTCCAGGCAGTGGTAAATCGCATCTTGCCAAGTCGATTGTCAAGAACCTGATGCCTAGCCAGGATTGGAAAGATTTTGTCTTCGGTGCCGATGATTACTTCTTCGACGTTCGCGGCCGCTATCGATACAACGTCGAACGGCTTGAAGATGCTCACAAGTATTGCCAAACACGAGCACGCGAAAAAATGCTGCTTGGCTATAGTCCGGTTATCATCGACAACACCAACAATTTGCTGTGGGAGATGATGGTCTACGTAAAGATTGGCGTTGAAAATGGCTATATCATTGAAATCGTGGAACCTGTTACGTCATGGCGTCATTCGGCAGGTAAGTTGGCCGTCAAAAATACGCACAATGTGCCGAAGCAGAAAATCCAACGCATGTTGGATAGATTTGAAGTTGGAACAAGCAAAGATTTGCTGGCAGTAAGTTGACATTTATCAAATATTCGTGTTTGTTCTCACTTTTTGTTGTTGTAGCTTCTGAAAGAAACTCAGTACACTGTTCCACTGCCGCAGCTTCGGACATATCCACCGCCACCAGAGCCCGCATCAGAGGGGGATCTGGAAGGGGAGTCAAAGCCTGACTCAGAGCCCCAAACTGTGGAAGCTGCTGTTCCTGAGCCTCAAGCTCAGCCGCCGCCGACTCCGACAAACGTTGAAAATGATTTGTTACTGTCCGAACGAACCTTCGGACTTCATTCAAGAGCGAGCTGCCCCATGTCAAATGGACACCGACGTAGAAAAAGAGTATTGCGTATCTCCCGCAGATCCAGAAGGCATGTGGCCCACTTTTGAGCCCTTGGACATTGTTTTACAAGCTCCCAAATCACCGAGAAAACATCAGAAAAGCAGAGAGGAGAATCCAGAAATCCAAGGAGTGCTTGAAGAGCAGGAAGCAAAAGAGAACAATACACCAAGAAAAGAGTCCAAGCCCCTCAATCCGGAGGCCGCTAGTTTCTGGGGAGTTCCGTTTTCAGCATATCAAAACTATGATGACGATGATACTCAACTATTTCCAACCGTGTCGAATGCCTGGCAAGCCTATGAACAAGAGGCCACAAATTTTTGGGGTGTTCCTACCTCTATGGCAGCCGGCGGTGGCGATGGCGGCAGTTGTGACAGTCCCCTCCTCGAGCCTATGGTAACAAGCGACAGCAATTGTGGCCTGCTGCAACTACTCAAGGAGGGAGTCAAATCTATCAATGTCCCAAGCAAGGACAAGTCCAACAATGGCGAGGAATCGGGCAATTCGTTGGTTCGTCATCGCATCGGGTGTGTGAATGAAAACGACTCGTTTGTTGCCCTCCGGCAAATCTATCCAAACAAACCCAATGCCGAGATTTGGGATCTCTTTGTCAAGTGCAATGGCAGCATCGATTGGGCTGTCGATATACTCCTCAAAGACGAAGACTCAGTTGTCAATCAAAATGCCTTATCAGATCGTTCACAAGGAGATTTCGACGATTTCGATTGTTATTGTGATCGTGTCGGGACCACATCACCACCACCTCCACTTCCGTTGGCCAACATCGACATCAATGTGAAGCCTCAACGCCAGAAAACAGTCCGCAATCGCAATGTCCCTACAGCCGCCCAGGTCCTCGAAATCAAGGAGGCGGTCGAAAAGAGTTTCGTGCTCGGCGAGGAGCACTATTCTAGTCATGTGAAGAAAATTCGCAACAAACGAAACAACACCGAGGATCCAGCAGCAGCGAGCAGCAACAATAACCAAAAAGACATTTGCCGATTTCCAAGTTCAAACGGAATTAGATTTAGACGAAAACGACAACAGCGATGATGGCGCCGAGGGATCCGAATTGATTGAGGTCAATCTCGGCGAGGGTCTCGTCGGCCAGTTGTCGCAGATTTTCATCTCCGAAACACCCCCACTGGAAGCACTTGAAAAGTACAAAACCAATGTATTTATGCCGAAGTCATTGGCTCGCGAACTCTACGTCCTATGGATGGAATCGGTGTACAATCAGCAGGAGGAGCAACGACAACAGCTGCTCAAAGAGGACGAGGAATTCGCACGTCTGCTGAAGAATCCCAAGTATCAAAATCTCAAACAGCCGCCAGAGAATATCAAAGAACTGCTTGACATGGAATACGCCTGGATGATCTACAAACAACAGCAGGAGCAATACAATGGCGTTTCCGCAAAACAACATCCCAACGACTTGGCTTCGCATCTGACGCGCATGAAGCTGTGCGAGATATTTCCGAATATCCCGCGAGAAACGCTGCTCGATATTCTAGCGGCCCACAACAACAAGTTTAGTGACACCGTTGAGGTGCTGAAGAGCTCGATTCAACCGGCAACCGTGGACCATCAAGTTTCGGCCGAGGTGCTCATTGAGAGGCCAGGAATGAGAATGAAATGGTAAGATTGGAATTTGTTGGGCTAAGAGTCAATAATTGATTGTCCTGTTTTGTTCTAGCTCAAGGAGGAAGACGACCAGAAGATATTGAAGAACAACCAAGCCAACAGTTTTCAAAAGACACATTCCAAGCAACAAACCGAATCCCCAACGCGTCACCGGTCGCTCTCGCCAGAGGAGGCCAAACGGCTGGCCCTCTCCGAGTTCGAAGAGACCCGCAACTATGCCGCCCACCATTGTCAGCTGCGAGCCGAATGCTATCAGAAGGCCAAGGATGCCATTCAGCGGGGTAATAGCGGCGTCGCTGTCTACTACTCCCAAATTGCAAATCTACACAAACGCAAAATTGACATCTACAACCATCGCGCCGCCAATTGCATCATGGAAGTTCACGATCTCACACAAAACAACCCCGACTTCATCGATTTTGCATTATTTGCACGTCGTGGAGGCAGTCGCGTGCTTGGATATATTCGTTTGACCGGCACATTGCTAAGCTACGAAGTATATTTCGTAGTTTCAAGTATGTGTTCATCATAACGGGTAGAGGATTGCACAGTGCCGGCGGAGTGTCAATGATAAAGACGAGAGTCAAGAGCAGACTCAAGGAAAGGAATTTGAAGTTTGTTTGGCCTAATTCCGTTTGGGAATCACCATTTAATTTTGTGTTTCCTTTCAGATGGAGTGAAGTAAATCCCGGCTTGCTCAAGGTCAAGATATTCTCAGCCTCCAAGTATTCCAAGAACTTATAGTCCTAACGGACGGACGTAGAATAAATGTTAAGACGAATATGAACTGCTGAAAACCAAATGGAGTTTTGTTTTTTTAGATTTCTATATTTTTTACTTTTGCCAATGAATTATAATTGCGAGCGGCGTTTTTCGGTTTTATAAAACAATTAAAGAAGAGAATATTTATGAACTGCGTTTTTACCAACAATTTTTGTGTAAAAGTTTTTATTGAGCTTTGTACGAATACAACTTAAATTAATAGTAAAATATATCGACTAACTACAGCGGTCTGTTTGACTAGACAAGGAATTATCCGTCATCGTCTGTAGTTGTCGGGCTGGTTGTTCGCGTAGGAGGGCAGTCGAGATTCTCCTTATCCCCAGACGGTGGAACAAAATTCAAACGATTGAGGGCAATTCTCTCCAACAAGTTGATGCGCTGTTTGTTGGCTTCACTGCCGCTGCCGTAACTCTTTCGCTGGAATTTCGGCTTTGGTGGAGTGTTGAGGAATACACCTTCGAATATTGTCTCAAGATTGCTTCCAGTTGCCAGTGGACTATCAGTGCATGTCGATTGATTGCTACTGACGCTGCTGTCCGAGTCGCTTGGTGGACTTATTTGAGCATTGATATCCTGAAGCGGTACGTAATCGTCCGGGTTTTTGTTGCTACCATTTGGTTTTCTAGTGCGAGTTGGTGTTATACAGCTTTTGGTCGGCGAGGAGAGAAATTCCAAATCACTGTCTATGGGCGATGGAGATCGACCGAGTGGCGAGAGTAATCTTATCTCGAAGGCAGGCAATTCATCTTCATCGATTTGGCTGGTATAGTTGGCGATTTCTTTGTCGAATGAAAACGAAGAGATATCACTTTCGCAGGATAGGGAGGAATTGGTTGAGATTTGGAGGGAGTAGCTGTCGCCACTTGTTAGAGTTGTGTCTTTGTTGGTCATTATGGTGAAATGAACTGAAGAGCTGCAATGTAGATTTGGAAATTAGTTCGATTGCCTTTGTTTTATTTTTTTATATAGTTACGCTTTATTGTGGAAGACGACCAAAAAGGCTGAAAATAAAAATAAAATTATTTCGAAAATTGCATTCAATAAATTTTTGACAGTTAATAACGACACATCAAGGTGACAACCTGAAGAAGCAAAATTATTCAAAGCATGGTGAATTGGGGAGAGTTACGAAAAAGTATTAGGTTAGCAGAGGTTTAAACCATAAGGGTATGGTTAGAATATCTTCCAAATGCAACATATTTTATTGAAACAATCAATTATGTTTTAAAAAATGAACATCAGAAGTTGAATTGCATCGAAAAATCGATTAAATTATTTTAAATAAAGAAAATTATCTATCAAGCTTTTATGGATAGCATAACTTCCTTGTTGTTGGCTTTGAAATGTAAATACGTGTGAAAAATTTAAGAATTCTCTTCATTACAGGAATTTAAATAAAAGTAAACTTCGTGTGCTGCTTTAATGCAGACGCTTCACTTTAATTGTGCTATTCTGTGTTTCTGAAATACCTTATTTTTGATTTTCCCTTGCATCTAAAATTGAAGGATAGTCAATTGATTATTTCCTATAAATTATGCTTTATGTCAAAAATTGCTATAATGTAGATGAGCATGCCTTCTTACCTCTTTCTCTAACACGAACGTTCAGTTATTTGTATTCTCATTTTAGCCAGAAATACAGAAACCCGAAGTTGAAGTTTCTTCTCATTTCTTTTTATAGAAAATTTTGACAGCTTTAAACGTTGATAAATAATGGTATCTCTTTCTTTAAATTATTTTTGTCTTATTGATGCTTAAGGCATCACTAAGTCAGGGTCGACACCTTCCTCAGCATCAGCATATATTATTAAACTATGAACCTTATGCCTTAAAGATTAATTCCTTTTAACGAACACACATCCTTAGTGTGTTCATGTGAGCAACAGGCTAAAAATGGTATGCCAAAGGTGAAGGGCTGCATAACCACCGCATTTTCAACCTTGAATTCCTAAGAGAAAAAAAATACCAACCGTAGCTCTTAGTGCTTTGTATATTACCTTCATAACGCCTAATGGATTTTATCCTGTCTCGACAGAATCACAATTAGGATAATTTTAGAATCGAAAAAAAAGGAAACGGCAAACCTTTTAGCCATTTGCACCTTGAGGCGTCGGCGTCGGTCGTCGTTGTCGGCGGAGGCACGGATTGATCCTTCCACAGGTGGCGCACAGATTTCTCGTGCCAACAACTTCCCATTACCAATAACTTTTAATTATATCTTTGACTTCAATATGAAACGGCAAAGTGAACAGCAAATTAAAGTATAGGCATGCAAAGAAGTATGGTTTTTTTGTGCAATTTCCTCTTGAACACGCTCTCAATTCATTTGCAGAAAGGAAACCAAAGTAATTATCATCAAAGCGTCTTCTTCCGGTTCCTTCTTTTTTTGTTGTAATGCTAAGCAAACAACCAATTGTCTCCTTTTACTTATTCTTAAGTTATTATCTGCAAATCCTGTAAGTATGTCGTCTTCGTCGTCGAGTACTCGTTAGTCATTGTCTGCCTTTACAAAACGCACGACAGGATATTAATTCAATCGAAAATGACCTACTTCCATCACAATCACACTATAGAGCCATTATTCCTCTTGAATATTTAAAATTCTTAAAAAAAAACACAACAACACTGAAAACGGATCCTTACTTTAGCTTTTGGTTTTGCTTGAGAGAGTCGTGTCATGGAAATGGGAGCAGAAAGAATACGCATGCAATTAAATTAAGCAATTACCATATCTCTGAGGGTGTGTGTGTGTGAGCTTGTGTCCTTGAATGCAAAAAAGCAAAACACTCAAGTTTGGGTTTAAATTAAACTGGAAATAAAGTTTTTTGTGAGGTCCTTGATTTTCATGTGTAATATGAAGTTCTTCTTTTTTGTTTGTGTTTTTTGGATGCCTTCAAAAACATTAAATAAAAACGAATCACGTAGTTAAGTTTTGGCTACACGACCGATGAGAGGAGCTGAATTCAAAAGTTCTTGTCGTCGGGGTTGGTCTTAATTTCAAAGCGGAATAATTAAATGGTAAATGGAGGTCAGACTGTCGTTAAAGAGGAAAAATTAAAAATTATAAAAAACAAACTTTTCCCAAGAGAATCGTTTTCTAAGACGTTTCAAGGACTCTTGGCGTTTGAGCAGGAAATTCAAATTGCTCTGTTCTCTTCTGATTCTCAGACTTTTTGCTTAACTAATTATTTCGACAGTTCGTTATACAACTAATCATTCTCTGTTGAGGTTATTTTTATAGTCTCTATATTCTCAATACTCATAATGGTGGGTTCACATGGCGCCAACTTTGACTCCGACTTCAATTGAATTTCGTCTGCGCAAGAAGTTTGTGCAAACAAAAGTCTGAAAGTCTATGCTGAGCCACCGCCCACCATATAAAGCCAACAAGACTGCTAAAATATGTTAATAATGATTTTTTTAAACGCCTGAAATCATAAATATGATTGTCTGCATCTCCAGTACTCTTGAGTCGAGTCTACTTATAGACTCTATTTCCATTTTTGCCCATACCCAGAAGACTATGCTTGAGTGATTTGATTTGATTTTTATACCCACCTCATTTCCGGTCTGTCAAAAATCCTAAATCCTTAGTTAAAGTTCAAAGGTCGCCTTTCAGAGCTAACTTGTCATCTGTGCTATAATCTTGTATATCCTTAAAGCTGCAGACATTATCATCACCCCGTATGTTTTTTTTTTGTGTAAACAAGACTGCGTAGTATCTGTCTCAAGTTAAAAAAAAAAAAAAAACAACAAAAACAAACCAACTCAGCCGGAAGGCCAAGAAAAACAAAAACCAAAATATAACAAAATCTCTGGAGCTTAAAATAACCTCTCAACTGTGAAGTTAAAACCATTAAATTACCCTTAAGACGTCGTTTGGCGTTTGAAAAGGTGAAGCCGTCAAGAGACCCATACCGTGGGAGTGAAAATATAATATTCATAAATTAACAAGCAAGATGCTGATGTGCTTGTTGCTTGTTGAGATCTCTAGTCCTGGCGAACGTCAATTAACCAATTAGGCATTATTTTTCATAACGATTTTGTAAATGAATTGACAAGGACTAAGATATGGTACTTAACAGACAATTAATCAAATTACAGGAATTATCAATGTAAGTGGAACGTTTATCTGATAGGATTTTGAATCTGTTATGATAATAATAATGACTTGAAGTATTTGCAGGGGACTGATGATAGCGCTGATGTCAGAATGACATTAAGATATTTAAACCGACTTATTCCGGCTTTAAACCTCTCTTGAACTGAACCTTTTTTAGCTTATTCAACCTGTAAAACTCGTTTATTTTTTTTATAAATACGTTTTTCAGTATTAAAGGTGCTTTAAAGCTGGGATAACTTTATATATACCGCCTCTAAGACTCGTTTTTAAATAAGGCTGTTAAGGTTTAGTTAAGCTTGGAACACCGTTTTATTTCTGATGGACAGTGTATAATCCATAAAACACTTTCAAATATGCAATTGAAAAAATAGCAGTATACGCCGTAGTTCACTAACATTGTTATAAAGACATTTTGAAGCCACAACTTGTTTTTTCTTTTAGTCAAACTATTATTGAACTGAAGTGTAAATAGCATTATAGCCAAAATATTGGCAAACAAATGTCTCTCCTGTGATTTCTCTCTTCAAAAATGTTCCCGCGATACCAAATCGGCAGAGCGCTTATTTTTTCAAGTTGTCTAAAACAAATGATACACTTTAGCAAAGGCCTGGACGCTACCTATCAGCCACGAAAAACAAAAAAAATGTTGATGTTTGGTTAAAAAAATGAATAGAGTGGTGCCACAGCTCTTGAAGAGCCAATGCCTAAGTAGCTTACTCTCATCAACAATTCTCTAGGTGCGTGTGAAGAATTGAAGGGACCTACAATTTAACGCTCATTCCGACGGCAAAGTTGAGAAGCACTTTTTCATGACAGATGATACTCTTGGAAGTTTTGTCGTTCTTCGCAGAGGCAGTTGTCCCGTGAAAGATGAAATTTAAAACTATGGGAACGGGTAGGACTCGAACCCACGACGTTTCTGCTTAGCAGCCAACGCACCTAACCACTAAGCTACGGACACTACTGATGTTGGGTTACCGTGTTCATAATTGCTTCAAAACATTTTGTTTTTGGTTTTTTGTCCCTAGCTTATTGCGATCTCACAGAAAAGCAAATCTTTGGATATAATTTTGGACAGAAACTTGTTCCAAAACCAATCGAATGATACATCAAAGGAAGGTCTGGTCGAACTGTGATTTTAAAATTTTTTGAAATTGAATTTTCTGAAAGGCGAAATATTGGCAAAAATGTTTCTTCCAAGCAAGCATTTTTTCGACCCTGGTCGCTTGGTTCATTTACTAAGTGAACCACGAATTCGTACGAAAAAATATTCAAATGAGTTTAAGACGGAACCTTTTATCGCTTCTATAGACATTCTTGGATTACTTACTTACTTAAGGTAAGTCCGTTGTAGACTTGGGGCTCAACAAACAGTCTCCGTCAGCCAGCTCGGTCCCTAGCTAGCCGTCTCGAGTTTTGCACTCCAAGTTGGGTGCGCCACTTGAGTCGCAGTCTTCCTCTATTTTCTACGTCCCTTGGGAATAATGTCGGAGGCTTTCTGCGCAGGAGCAATGGTGTTCACCCACTTTAAATGACCGAGATACCTAAGTCTCTGGACCCTTGACTCTTCTGGCTAGATCTATGTCGTTGTAAAACCCGTAAGGTTTGCTGTTCTCTTTTTCTTCATCATCTTCTTCTCAATCAATGCACAGGGGCCAAATATTACCCAAAGAACTTCATCCGATTTATTCAAGGTCCATGATTTCTGCACCTTATAGCAGGACTGGATTATGAGGGTGTTATAAGTTTTACCTTAGTTGCTCAAGAGAGGGCTTTTCTTTATTCTTCGTCTGATCTTGGCGCTGATGTTATTGCCCGTGTTAATAGCGGAGCCCACATATAGCACCTCCTCTACTACCTCGGAATTGTTTGCGTCTATTGTGACGTTATGTACGAGCCGTCGTCGGTGCTGTGTCCTTCCTCGAAGACAGCATATACTTCGTTTTTTCCTCATTTTACCGCTAAACAAATGTTTGCGCTTTTGTCTCAATTCTCACAAAGGCGCTATTGTCATCACGTCTGTGTTTCTTCATATTGTATCAATATCCATCGGCTACGCGAGAAGATAGTGCCTCTGGTGTTGACGGTGGAGTGCTGCACTATCTTCTTTAAGAACGATGTTAAAGAAATCGTACGGCAGTGCATCACCTTGTCTGAATCCTTTTTTGACGTCGAAAGATTCCGTAAGCTGTTGACTACCTTGATGGAAGAATATGAGTTCTCCATCGTCATTTTGCACAAGCGAACAAACTTGGCAGTTCGTCTCTGTAGATGCTGCCATAAGCGGCCTTAAAATCGCTGAAAAGGTGGTGGGTATCGATTTGGAGGTCATAGGCTTTTTCCAGGATCTGCCGCAAAGTGAAAATTTGGTCGATGGTTGACTTTTCTGTCCGAAGCCACATTGATAAGGACCAATCACATTGTTGCGAATCACATTTTACGGCATAGATGATCTTGTAGTCGATGTTAAGTAGGCTGTAGCTGGCGCAGCTTAGAGGATCTGCTTCTTCAGGATCGGAGAAAACAATGCTGAGGTTCCAATTCATGGGACATGTATTCTTCCGACCATATCTTTCAGATGATTTGTCCTATCAAGATCGTCACCTGCTGCTTTAAACAGCTCGGCAGCTATACCATCTGCCCCATTGGCTTTGTTGGATTTCAGCCGTGATATTGCCGTTTTCACTTTTAGGTCGGGTTCACGAAGTTGTTCGCTATCATCGTATCTAATGAAAGGCTCCTGCCTGACGGTGGATTTTTGTTAGTCGTCGCCGTTATACAGTCTACAGAAGTGGTCTTTCTAAATCTCCAGCATCAACTTCGATTCTACTATGATGTTCCCTTGTTTATCTCTGTAGCCATCGGTTCTTAATCGATGATCTTGAGCCAGCTGTTTTACCTTCCGATAAAACCTCCGAACTTTATTCCCGCTGTTGGATCTCTCAAATATCCTCGATCTGACGCTTGTCATACTCCATTCTCGGATTACCATGATTTATTTGCAACAAATAACAAATATTTAGTTTGGTTAGTGCCATGTTAAACATAATAAACTATTATAGACCCAACAATATTTTCATAGGAATATTCATCTAATTAGAGGCTGCCATAATTCAAACTTCGGACCCCTTTCCCCCGCCTTGAATTCTAAATAAATTTAATGAATAATTGAATAAATGCATCTGCAATCTGTGAGGTCAACCAAATCACATTCCAAAATTCAATTCACGACAAAATGAGCAAACTAATTAAAAAACAACGTTCCACGTTATAATTAAATCCGACATTAATTTTTGTTATGATTTTCTAAATTGCGTTTTGTTATTTGAAGAGATCAATTTAGCCCACAGCCTTTCACTCTTCAATTGCAACAAAAAAGAAAAAATAAGCAAAACATAAATAACCAAAATCAAACGCATTTTCTGCCTGCCTCCTGTCACGGTCAAAAATCAAAATGAATACATTCATAAACATAACCCATAATCAGGAATTTAACATCAACACGTACGACGGTGGTACTATGACTAAACCAACTACAAACCACACACACATATATACATATGTTCATACCGCAATCCCTGCCCTTAACACACAAACCCCTAAACCAACATGCAAATAAAAACGAATGTGTACTTCCGTTTTAGGCAATCTATGTTCGGAATTTTTTGGAATTGATGTGACAGGAAACCGGATGTGAAGAATGTGCATATATTATTTATCACTGTTTATGGTAATGCCGACAGCCAGTAGTTGAGGAATATTTTTATTTGCTGGCTTAGCTCAATAAAGTCGAAATGAAATTAAACGTCAAACACAACAAATATCCGTTTCAAAAAAAAAGATTGACAAAAAGGAAGAAAATCATAAAAAAAGACAAACACAAAAAACACATGGACAACAACAACAACAACGCACAGGATAATAACATGAGATGATTATTGCTGATGATGATTCTCGCAAGTTGAGTTAGTTGAGAATCCTGACAAATAAGTTCAGCTATCAGGGATCTTAGCATAGATAAAAGTCTCTCAACAAAAAAGGACCAACGGGCAACACTGTTTTCCAAATCTCTGAAAATAAGTGGTGTAAGTTTTTGTTTGCTTTTTTAAAAATTAATTGGAATTTGAAAGGACACACGGAAATTCCCAATTCCCACTCAAGCTTCAAGGCATACCTTTCCCATTTTCCGCTGGCAAACAATCAATTTTATTATTTTTCTGTTTTGAATTTTCAATGAGAAAGAGACAAAGAATTACTCAATTAACTTGGTTTTCCAAAATGACCCCAAGTGTCCTTGAAATGTTGAAAAATATAACTTCTCTATGTTTACTTTTTTCAATTTTTTCAATTTCGAACCAAAGAAAAAATATTTCACGATTCGTTTCACTAAATCAATGTTTTAACTTCTTTGAGCGAGCCATTCGTTCAATTATTGGATTTCAAAAAAAGAGAAGTTGATTATAAATATGTTCGGAATCTCATCATAAAAGGTAAATGGTTTTCCCTGATTTTTCTTTTTCTGTTTGCTTTTGAACTGGTCGAGTGGACTGAAAAGAAATTATATTTTTTCTTTCAAATCGATTTTGGTCAGTTGAAATCCGAAAGGCGATTGCTTTTGGCCAGAAATCAATTTGTGGTGGTCATAAATGTTAAGGGCGCGTGAGCTCTTTTAAGCTTTGACCGTTTAGAATTATACTCCTTCCTCTGATTTGTAAAAAAAATAAACCGAAATAAAGAATGCAGTCTTCTATTGGCGCTTTGGATTTGAATTCCACTTAATTTCAAGATGTAAATTTCCACAAAGATCAAAGTTAGTTCCAGATTCAGGTGAATTAAATAGTTGTCAAGGACAGCAAAGATTCTTAGAATTTCCAGGCATTAAGTCACACTTTTAAGGACCCATAACACAAACATAATAAAACAGAAGTGACTTCGAAAGAACTTGGTAATCTGCCCACTCATCAATAAAACTTATTGAGACCGCTTTTATAAAAATATCCTTGCTACGGTAAATTGACATTCCTAAACTCTAATAAAGTGTCCAATCTTATTTGAAAGCTAAAGTTCATTCGTGAAAATAACGAAAGTCAATTTTCCCAAAACTATCCACACACATAAAAACAAAACTTTTCGTACAAACTAAAAAAATTCAATAAAAGACAATGTCCACGATACACAGACACACAGTGTATATTCCCTTGCAGCTAAAACGATTGTAAGTCGAGAGAAAATCCTCTAGGAAATGTCAAAAAAAAACTTTCCTCAAACACTTAACTTGCTCCTGTTCGAAATATGAGGTGAGTGTTTATGGGAATTCCTTTTGGCAAGTCCTAAAACAATGTCCACGTAGACGACGACTACGATTTTCGCCATCGCACCACACTGAAGACCTCAATTTCAAACGAATTTCAATTAGTGAAACAACCTAAGCGACTCTTGTAGCAATTCTTGTCCTGAAATAACTTTTCAAATCCAAAGGACTACTTCTACTCCAGGGTATCAACAAAAAGACGAAACAAACATAAAATCACTTTCTCAACTTCAAAACTGACACAAAAAACCACCACATAGACTTTTGGTCCTTGGTTAGAACAATATTATCCCAAAGGCATTCAAACTGCCACGACGAACCGAATCCACTAACTGCAATGATAATTGTGGCAAATGCCATAACTTATTCCATGACATTCCCCATTGGGTTGTGCTTGTTTCTTTCTGCTAAATGGAAGACACTTTTCCGTAATCGAAATCCTTTCGAGTTTTTTAGTATTCCAACCACAAATGGCAACCGCACTATCTATCATCGAGCACAAGTCAGTGTACACAGCAGCAAAAAACGAAGAAACCATTTTCAAAGGAATAACGATTTCGAAAGAAATTAGCACCGAAGAAACTTTGAATCCAATAAAAATGAGAATTTATCCTCACGGGGCTCAGGGGTCCAGTGTCAAGAGTCCTTGTCAGTAAACGAACTGTATATATCGAACCAATGGAGTCCACACTCAGATCAGTTACGCCAACTTCCGCTTAAAGGATAATTTTTATTCTTATCTTTTCCCAGTCGTATTTCTCACCGTTAAGTTCATTACCATCTGTTTCGTTGGTATTCTCATGGTCGTTCTCGTTGCATCTGCTTGTTTTTCTTGCTATTATTTTAGCAAAAGGACCTTTATAAGATCTTGAAAAACACATTTTTTGCAACGTGTTGGCCCGTTCTCTCGCTCTTTCGCCTTCCCTCAAGAAGAATAGATAAAATGATGAAGTAGTAACTAAGGAGTACTCACGTACCAAAATGTGCAATCGAATGTGCCGTCATCATCGTTCTTATATCCTTTCTATCTTCATTGCACAAACGAGTGTACGAAAAAAAGGAACTAGGACGATGGCAATGGTCTCGTTGGTTGCAACGAAAAATTTCATTAAAAACAAAATGATTTACTGTAACGACAGAAAAATAGACAGGCGATGGTCTTCTACTTTTGGGATGTCCTTAATCCTAATGGCAGGGAGCAAGGGTATCTATTTGAAGACCGCGCTGAAAGACAGAATGGATGACTTTCTTAAAAGCAAGTGGCTTTTGGTATCGAAGGCAGTTAGTCGTTATTGGAGTATCATGGTAAAGGTTAGTTTTTTGCTATAACGATAATCTTGGAACGTTTTGTCTTTGATGTCCTGAAAGGCATGCACTTGACCTGTTTACACTTTTTGCACATTTTTTGTTCAGCATAAATTATGCGCGAGGGCGCAAATATTGTTCTTGACATTTTCTCTCGGTGGTGGGATCTTTGGATTATTGGGTTCGAAACAGAGATGCTAGGAAGGATTTGGATCTGGAAGTTTAAAAAGAACTCAATATTTGTTTTGAAAAACAAGCAAACTACTCAGGGAATAAGTTTTATGATAAAAATAAATGTTTAACTATGCAAAGGGATTTGGATGGTACGTTCTGTTTCGGATGATGTTTATTTTTGAAATATGTAGATTTTATGTCCCACGTGTCCGTCTGGAAAAAATTGCAAAGGGTTGCTTGTTTGCTATTCCCTGGGTGGTAAGAAACCTTGCTTGTTAAAAGAGAATAAATAAATATTCACAAAAGGTGACCCAAACTTTACAAAAAAAAAAAAAAAAAAATTTGGAAAATGCTTGACTTGGTCCGTATATGCAGAGGTTCAGAAAGCAAAGTTTCAATTTTTGAAAAAAACATTTTTGACAATATTTCGACGGCCAAGGCGTTGAATACAAGTACGTTGATGGGAAATAAATAAAATAGAGTGGCGCGACAGCTCTTGAAGAGCCAAGGCCTAAGTGGCTTACTCTCATCAACAATTCTCTAGGTGCGTGTGAAGAATTGAGGGGACCTACAATTTTACGCCGATTCCGAACGGCAAAGTTGAGAAGCACTTTTTCATGACAGATGATACTCTTGGAAGTTTTGTCAGTTATTCGCAAGAGGCAGTGTCCGTGAAAGATGAAATAAAAACTTTGGGCCCGATTAGGATTCGAACTCACTCTGCTTAGCAGCCAACACACCTAACCACTAAGCTACGGACACTACGTAGATGAGAGCATTCAATTAAAAAGAGAAGGGCTTCTGACTGTGACAAAAAGTTATAATCGTTGTCAGACGAATTTGTAGAAGTTTCCACAAATATTTGCTTGCTTTTTAAAATTTACTGCGAAGTATTTTGTCTTCTCAAATAAGCTACACACTTGAAGAAATTTGCAATTTCTCCGCTTTCGAAAAAAAAATCAACATCTCAAGGTTAAAATCAGAAAGTTATGTTTTTCTTCGTCTCCTTTAATCTGTTTTAAACTTCACAAGTGTCTTAAACAACTTTATTTATATTACAAAAATGACGGCTTATGAAACAACAGTAAGAAACTCGTCAACTGATAATGGCACACAATTCTTTAAACTTTTAAAATAAATCTACCTTAACCCTTCCCTAAAAAAGGCTCTGATTCGCCTTGAAATTTTGTCGGTATTTATGACAATGATGACAATGACGTTGCAGTAATTAACATGTAAAACAAATATCACACACACTCAGAATAGACTGAAATTTTACTCTCCTTTTGCCTTCAAAATATCCTTTCAACTTGGCAACTTAAACAAAATGTTCTCCTTTTTCGTTTGCAAATGAGATGTGTCACAAGTGTCTTTAAACAAACCAAAAAAGTCAGCAACTTTTTATGATGTGCTGAAAATAGAAACAACAAGAGAATTTAAGATCTTGCAAATATTTCTCTCTCCCTCTATCCTTTTGGTCCTGTAAAAACACTCGTATATGGTAAAGTTTTTTAATTAAAAGCGGATATTGTTTTATGCAAAACATCATATACCAAAGGAAATTTTTACTCGGTTTTGTTTATTCCTTTCAAACATGCAATCAATTTTGTTGGTTAAATTTGGGTAAACCATGTATCGTGGGAGTTTTGGGTGTGTTTAAGTGAGAATTTCATACACCACAAAATTAGGTTGGTTTCGAATTCAATAGTCTTACTTTTTGAAAAGAAGTGTTTATTTGTTTGCATTTTTGCTTCCGGGCTTAGATTTCCCAAAGGATCTGACCGGAAATGAATGCTTTTTTGGGGGCATTATAAATTTCAGAATATGTGTGTGATAGGGTTTTTGGGGGTTATATTCTCTTTCTGACATACATATGTGAGCGTCTGGAGAGTAGTAAACATACATTTTGGCAATATCTCTGCTTCGGCAATATCAGGCCTTTTTTTTTATATAATACGCACGCACTCAAGGGTTTTTGTTCCCCTTTTATGCCAAAGCACAGTGCGAACGTTAGGGAAAGTGGGATAGACGGAGAGGGTTAAGGATGAGGCGTCGGTTAACATTGGTCTTGAATTCCTGAACATTGCATGCGGGAAGACAGAGTGTGGAAGAGAGTTCCACATTCGCGTAGTACGGCTAAAGATACGATTCTCTGAACATGACCGTACGTCCGAAGTTGGGCTCGAGGGTGAACTGATGGGCATTCCTGGAGGCGCGGGTATTACGGTTGAATATCTTAAGGGGAGGAATGCAGCTGGCTAT
Source organism: Sphaerophoria rueppellii (assembly GCA_920937365.1). Taxonomy (NCBI): domain Eukaryota; kingdom Metazoa; phylum Arthropoda; class Insecta; order Diptera; family Syrphidae; genus Sphaerophoria; species Sphaerophoria rueppellii. Next base: position 90,407 of record CAKKXW010000063.1, on the reverse strand, counting down.
TTCACTAGAGCATAAACCATTGAAGTAACGGTAAAAGAGGGTGAGGCATAAGACATTACGTCGATGTTCGAGTGACGTAAATATCTCAACGAAGGTATATGGTCACCAATCATCTTAAATGCTCTGCTCTGGATACTATCCAAAAGCCTCTAGTACGTACTGGAGCACCAGCCCAAACGTGGAGTTGTACTCAAGTTTTGGACGTATATATGTTTTGTAGATAGTAGCCAGATCAGAAGGGGAAAGAAAATGTGATCATTCCACAAAAAGTGGTCGGTGATACACATACCGAGAATCTCGAGATGTTCGGTTTCACTAATGCAAGTGCCACTCATGGACAGTGGCAAGGGGGGTATATCTCGCTTCAACGATACAAGACAGCATTGAGTTTTCGAAGCATTAAACTTTACTTGGTTTTTTATTCCCCATTGTACAATGCTGTTTAAGTCAGAGTTTAATGAGCTTATCATATTTTGCCGTTGCAGTTCCACATCCAAAGATGAGGGATGTGAGTCTAGGAACGAATATGAAAAGCTAAGTGTACTATCGTGAGAGAAACAATTAATTGGATTAGAAGTTACAGACAAGAAATCATTTACGTAAATGAGAAAGAGGGTCGGAGTCAAAACGGAGCACTGGGGCACACCAGCATTTATTTTGTGCGTTTCAGACTTGAATCTGTCCAATACAACTTGTATAGAACGATTCGAAAGAAAGTTTCTAATCCAACGAAGGAGGGACTCATCAATACCGAAAGCACGCATTTTCGATAAAAGAGCCTGGTGCCAAACTCTATCAAATGCCTTTGAAATATCAAGTGCAACAATCTTACTTTCGCCAAAACGATGTAAAGATTTGTTGCACTGTTCGATGAGATAAACCATCAGATCACCAGTGGACCTATTGTTGCAAAAGCCGTACTGTCGGTCATTAAGAAGCTTTCGATCTTCAAGATATTTCTTAAGCTGATAATTTATCAGCGTTTCCATGACCTTAGAAAGAAGGGACATAAGTGCAATCGGACGATAATTGGAGGGAGAGGAGGTTTCACCTTTTTTGGGTATAGGCTGGACAAATGCTGTTTTCCAAATGCTCGGAACGAGCCCAGAAGAATAGGATAGATAGAAAAGCTTACGCAAGGGTTTTGTCAGCGTGAAAGAACACCTCTTCAGAACAATAGCGGGGACACCATCCGGCCCAGCGGATTTGTGTATGTTGAGATCTTTAAGGACCCTCGCTACAGCACGAGTGCGAAAGAAGAATTTGTCCCATGGAATCATTGACGCGCTCAAGAACTGGGGGAGTCATGACACTCTCTGGCAGCGAAGAGTTGGAGGCGAACTGCCTAGCAAAAAGGTTAGCTTTCGCGAGAGAGCTAACGACTGGAGTGTCATCATCAACGAGCGTTGGGACTGAGGAAGAAGAAGAAACGACCTAAAATGTTGACTGTCCTTGGGACATTGCAGTATATTTTGCCTTCATTTTTGATCATGTAAAAATTTTGTCCGACGAATATGGACATTGCAGGCCTTCCTGGCTTGCTTAAACTTTTTCCGGTTTTCCTCAGTAGGGTTGGCTTTGTAACAACAGAAACTTACCTCATTAACTCTGATAACCTCTTTACAGCTTTTATCAAATCATGCGTTCTCTTTGGGTCTGATGCTTTTAACCCTGTTCGGGATAAAAGTTCTCATTCCCAGAAGAATTAAACTTGTGAGAATTGCACTGGAATCTACCTCACTATCGAGGATGAAAGTGACCAGTTAAAGATCCTAAACAAATTATTGAGACCATCCCAGTCGGATTTCTTGTAATGCCAAACGGTTCTCCTAGGAGCTCTTTCCTTAACTGGGATTTTTTGACACGAGAAATTTGCGGATATGACACAATGGTCAGATCGGCCTAGAGGCGATAATACATTTATTGTATATATTTATCAGGGTCAGAGGTAAGGAACAAGTCAAGAGTGTTTTCTGCTTGGCCGTCATTGGCCTTTACAAAATCTTAGACCTATTTTGATGAATAAAGTTCGACCAGACATTTCTTTTGATGTACCATTTGATGGGTTTTGGATGAATATTTTTTTTTTGTCCAAAATTTTGACACAATTGTTTTTCGAAAAACATAAAAGAAATAACATATTTCATAATTTGTATTATCTTGAGCTTACTGTTGAAAGCCAAACTTAATTCTGAGCTCTGGTTGCCAAGATATTTGCACCCGAAGTTATGCTTGCTGTGAGATCACATTAAGCTAGAAACGATAACCAAACAAATGTGTTTTTTTTATCATAACTCGGTAACCAGACCACGCAGAAAGTTTTGGTTTTCAGTGACTGATAGGGGATAAGCAGACCTTTATTTCTTGTGCATCATTTGGTATAGGATTCCTGGGAAAATTGAGAGGCGACTTGAAATCGTGGGAAATTTTCAACACCTTTTTTCAACTTAAATTAAGAAAAACAAAGTTTTAATTTCACGATTATTAAATGTTCTTTAATTTATTTTGGTTTTTTTTTTTTAATCTTTAATTTGGATCCTTTGGCTTAGATACTAATGTACATCTAATATTTTTAATTTATTTAATTTAATTCCTTTAATATTTTTTATCACATTTCTGATTTGAATTAAAACATTTTTTGTTTAATAAGTTTTTGTTTTAAATTTAATTTTTAAAAATTATTTTTAACATTTAATTTACAGTATTTTATAGGTTTCACCACACGTCTTACATTTTTTCTTGTAACAAATATTATTTTTAAATTTCAATATTAACAAATAATTTGTCTACTTAAAAACTACAATATTAAGCATTGTTTAATTTTATTTTTTTTAAGTTTTATTTAACTAGAATAGTTTATCCTTACACGACTACATTTATAAATATTCTCGTAAAATAGTAAACAAATCATCTTAAAAATGTAATAGTAGAAAACTGGAGAACAGTATTTTGTTTATTTTTTTTTTTAGTTTAATTTAACAAATTTAATTTTCATATTTCTTATAGTATGTTTTTTAATTATTTTTATTCGGTCTTTTTTGCTTTAATTTTTATTTACGTTCAGTGTTCAAGAATATCATGAGTCACAATGAGAAACAAAAATATACAAAACGTATACAGTACTTGACTGTTGGTAATAATTCACCTTAACTCCGTAAGCCCAATAGCCGCTTGAAGGCTCTCCGATAATCCAAATTGAAAATCGTATAGATAACCGGATTAAGGCCCGAATTAATGTACCCCAGCCATGTGATGAAGTTCTTGAATTTATCGGTGGGACAGCAGGACAAACAGAACGGCAAAATGACATACATCAGAAAGAATGGTAGCCAGCAGATAACAAACACCCCCATGATGATGCCGAGTGTTCGTGCAGCCCGTCGTTCTTTCGAGAGCGAAATCTTCTGCTTCTCTTCGATAAATTGATACACTCCGTTGGTTTCTTGGGCGGGACCTTCGAACTATCGACCAGGACGCTCTTTTCCAGTTTGTCAGAGTTCACAGTCACACTGTTATTGGCAATCGGACCGGATTCCGATGAATTCTCAGGATTATCACTAACGTTAGAGATTTCTTGGTTGGTATCAGGCGGTGGCAGCAGACGTTCTTGGATGATTTTTCGATTTTTGCCATGCTTGATGGAATCTTTGATTTTAGGTCGGCGGGATTTTTTCGCCGTCTTTTCGTTGCCATTTTGCTGTGTGTCTTTGGGATTAATGGCCATGTGATCGGAGGAGTTGTTGTGATGGAGTCGTGGACGTTTGTTTCACTGCTGATGGAATCCTGGTCTTGCTGTACAGAATTCATTTCTTTTTCTGGTCGATTGCCAGTTCCTCCTCCGCCGACAGCATTATTATTGCCGACTATGCCGCCACCCCCGCCGGCAGTGCCTCCTTTCATGGTGACAATTGTGTTGATTTTGGATGCTCGAGCACGTTCTCGCAGACGCCTCCTTGTGGCTATGTAGATTTCGATGTACACGATAGTCATGATGGCCAGTGGAATGAAGAACGACCCCAACGACGAGTATATCACGTAGCCGCGGTTTGAGGTGAGTTCGCAGGGTGTGGCGCTGGTAAACTCATCCGGCCAGTCGTTCCAACCGAGCAGCGGCGGTGAGCTTATAAGCAACGACAAAATCCAAACACCTGCTATGAGTAAAAGAACCCGACCAACGGTTCTCTTTTGTGCGTAGTTGATGGGATCGGTAATGGCCCAATACCTGTCCAATGCAATGGCACAGAGATTAAGAATCGACGATGTGCAACAAAGGACATCGCATGTAAGCCACATTTTACACAAATGAATTCCGAACTCCCATCGGCCCAGAATCGAGTAGGCAACATTGAACGGCAACACCAAAAGGGCTACGGTTAAATCAGCAACGGCTAGAGAAACTATAAAGAAATTCTGCACTATCCGTAGTGGTTTGTATGTGAATACGCTTAGGATGACAAGGATGTTGCCGATGATGGTGAGTACGATAATTATTGATAGGATAAGGGCAGTCAGGATGGCTTCCCACTCGGGCACCGCCAAGTCAATGCCAAAATGACTGGGATTGAAGACGGGCGGAGGAACTGTACAGCCATTGCCGTTTGTGATGTCGGCAATTGTTTCAGTTGATGTTATGGTAAATGGATCTGACGGCGACGACGATGACGACGACGTTGTGTTGGGAAGATTCGTTTCCATTATTCGGACATATAAATATTTGTGTGCGTGACTAGTGGTTTCTATTATATTTGCGTTTGGTTGCCAGGTGCTTTGGAATGCGTTTTCGGTGTGAAAATAGAGGGGAGTCTTTTAATGCATTTAACTGTTCTAACACGGTGGTGATGGCTTAGTGGCTGCTCCTAGTTGTTGAATGTTTTCATCTGGAAAGAGAATAATTTAGGATGTCTGATTAAAAAGATGCTTTCAATGATGGTTAATTGTTAATTGAATATCCATTAGTGACAATAGATTTAAACGGTAGTCTGCTGCTAAAGCAAGTTGTAATTATGTAGTACACTTTTATAAGAATAATTTAATGTGGCCATACAAATCTTTGAGAGCCAAGGCCTCACTCTAACACTAATCAATAGCTTCCTAAGTCCTTTTGAGTGGACCTCCAATTGTATGCCGATTCCGAACGGCTTAGTTGGAACAACACTTAAATGACAAATTGATTCTCTTTGAAGTTTTTGTCAATTCTTCGCAAAAGAAGTACCCACGAAATAAAGGGTTTTTCAATAGGGACGCTACAAAAGTTTTCTAAAAAAAACAAAAACGGTTTTGGATATCAATGAAATTCTTTATTCCTGTGGAAGTACATTTGCTATTATATATGAAACTCGATTTCTTTTGCATGGCCACCACGGACACGCTTGCAGAAGTCCAGACGCTGAACCCAATTTTCGACGGTTTTCAAGCATAAATCGGCCGATACTGCTGCAATTTCACGTTCGATATTCGTACGAAGTTCATCAATCGTCGCTGGCTTGTTGGCATAAACCATAGATTTGACGTAGCCCCACAGGAAATAGTCTAACGGCGTTAAATCGCATGAACGAGGCGGCCAATTCACAGGTCCATTTCTGGAGATAATGCGCTCATCGAACTTCGTTCTCAATAATTCGATATGTTTGGCCCGCTGTGTGACATGTGGCACCGTCCTGTTGAAACCACATATCGTCCAAGTCCATATCATCCAATTCATTCCAAAAATAATCGGTTAGCATTGAGCGGTAGCGATTCCCATTCACAGTAACGTGCCGGTCTTGATCATCACGGAAGAAGTACGGCCCAATGACACCACCAGCATGTAAACCGCACCAAACAGTGATTTTTACTTGCGACATATAGAATATATGGCAAGTATTGAATTCGTTACGATGATAGAGAAGTCGAAAAAAGTGGGTCCGGCGATTCCGTCTGTCTGTCTGTCGGAAAGTTTACAGGCATCTACAGGCTTAACTACTGGTCCGATTGACTTCAAATTTGAAAATTAGAGGTTTGAGCAAAAGTCATATCCCATTTTTTTATTTTTGTTTTAAGATCAAAATTTAGGGTAGCCACCATACGATTTTTTTTGGCCAAAAACCAAAACTTTTTTTTTTCACAAAAACGGCCCGAACGATTTTTTTTAAACTTCCTCGAGTTTAATTTTTTTAAACATTCATGTATTTTATGTAAGAAAAAATTTTGTATTGCTCCAAAACGGTACCTCCCATAGAACCGTTTTTTTGTTATTAGATTTTCTCGAAAACTGAAAGTCCGATCAGCGTAAGTTTTTTTTCGAAAGTACGTATATATTATTCAAATAATATTTTGTTTTCAAATAAATTTTAATTTTTTTTGGATTTTTAAAAATATTTTTAACTTTTTTTTTCAAAATTCTGTATCTCAAAAACGGATCAATTTTAAAAATCAAAATTGGTGTATAACATGTACATTTACATGGTCTTGAAAACTGCATACCCAAATTAATTTTAACATATTTTTGAAAAATTTTATATATAAAAAATTAATTTAAAAAAAAACGGCTCCGACGATTTTCAAAAAAAAAATTCAATAAATCAAGAATAAGGTTTGAATTTGTTCGGCATTTAAATTTTTGGAATGAAATGTATATATGAGGTACATTTCCAAATTTTAATTTTTTTAATAAATTCTAATTATTTTTATATATTGAGTTTTTTTTTTTGAGTTAAGTGTAAGCTGTAAGTAAGAGTGTAATCAGAATTGCTTAAAGTATATCTCTTATTTTAACACTACCTTTTGCAATTTAAGTAATCATAAATATTTAGTTTTAGCATGCCGGAGCAAGTTCGTACGACCCAGTCGTGCACTTTTTTTCGGGATGTAATGGTGCCTCTTGAAGCACATGTGGATTGCTGCATGACCAATAACGCATATTTTGCTTATTGAGGAAGCCATCTAGCCAGAAATGAGCCTCATCGCTGGAAGATGATTTTTCGATGAAAATCCGAATCATTTTCAAGTTGTTGCTCAGCCCAATTCACGAACATACGACGCTTCTGGTGATCAAGCGGCTTCAGTTCTTGCGTCAATTTGATCTTGTAAGGATGTAGGCCAAGATCTTTTCGCGAAATTCGCCACAACGACGTCACAGAGATGCCCCAACGCTTGAGAACGACGTGTGAGAGACTGATTTGGGTCTTCGCAATTGATGCGCTAGCGGCAGCAATATTCTCGACACTACGGGCACTTCTTTGTCTCACTGGCACGGGAACATTTTGTACTAAGCCTGTGGATTCAAATTTTTTCCACTAGACGCTCAATTGTTGATCTGGCAGACGATTATGACGACCATAAATTGTACGTAGCGCTCTTAAAGTGTTGACCACTGACTCCGAATTTCGGTAGTAAATTAAAATATTTTCGACTCGTTGTTGGATCGTATCCCTTTTCTTGATGAAATGGCAAACCTTACTAAAGAGAAATGTCAAGAGAGCGGGAAAAAATATGGCGTCGTTTGCTGTCCCTATCGGCCTACTTTTGTAGCGTCCCTATTGAAAAACCCTTTATATTGTAGACAACGCACTAAATCGAGCAAGCTTGTTAATTTATAGTGATGGGTCAACTCGGTTCACTAACGGGTTAGCCCTAATTGTTTTTTTCTTTTTTTTTCTTTTAACTTGAGTAAGCCAGCTCAGTCTGCCAGCTCGACCAACCGATAAATAAAACCAGTTATCTTGCCTCTAATTTTGTTAAGTGCTTTGTTCTACTTATTGTAAAAGCAGTTATCTGATTGTCAAATACCGAAATATCCCTCTGCCGATCTAAATTCAAATCTCCTTCTATTGAGCCATTGAATGTCAAATTTCGTCGGCGGATGGCTGAAATGAAACGACCTTTATGAATACGGTTTTCTGACTGAGGTTTTTAAAAGTGATATATCAGACTAAGTTATGTCAATTAACGTTGTAGAAAGGTTTGTCGAACGATTTTGACGCCCAAAAATGGCAGAATTCTTTTTGTATATGTATGTACATATGCTATTTCGGCCTACCAAAGCTTTCTGCTCCAATAGAATCATAAATCGTTTCAATATACTTTTCATCGCACCACTTTCCAATTAAACCCATCGAACTGCAATTGAATTCCAAGTAATTTCCTAAGTTAATACAAAAATTAATCACCTCACTTTTGATTTTCACACAAATTAACCATATTCCCACCATTAAGCTATAACGGTGAGTACCTAACATCAAATAAATTTTAAATTTACATTCCCTTGCATATGCATTATTTGCTGCTAGTCGATTGCTTTACACCCGCCCACACTCACTTCAATCATTCAAGTACCGTAAATTTAATGTACCGTAAAAACAGACCCAAACTCACACACATAAATGCACAAATTTTGACTTTATTTCAGTGTTCAATCGAATGTAACTAATCACAAAAGTATCGCAGACCCATCGAACAACAAATTTGCTAATGTATCTTTATCCAGACAAGAACTGAAGTATTTGATGGAATTTATTATGTGTTATAGTTTGTGTGCAATTAACTATGAAATATTCGAAACGGTCTTGTATTTCGTTCGTAACATGGCAATAAGTCAAATTAAACCACTTTATTGAAGCGTTTCAAGTGAATTCAAATTTCACAAATGTACATGCATAGACTATAGTTTTGTTGCTATGTTGCACTTGTCGTAAAATGGGATCCAATAAAAGGAGTTAGGTGCTGTTGGTGGCGTGCATAATTAAGCCAATTTTATGGCATAAGAGATGATTGAGTGTGGGTTGGATCTTAAGTGTGCTTAAAGTAGGGAATATTGAGGAACATTATTTATTGATGAATGCGAAGCTTTTGTGGCTGGAAGAGCTCCATGAATTTCATTAATATTTGATGAAGTAACAAATAGTTATTGCTGATGCTGTGTGGCAAATATGAGATTCCGCTGAATAACTAGCTTTACCCTGGATCTAGGAATACGATGATTTTGTGTACCCATCGACTCTCTGACCTATTTTCATCAAATGATGATTTCCTAAATAAAAATGGGTCACCTTGCTTTGAAATACAATCGGTCCGTACATTTTTCTGGGTCCCCACAAATTTAGATTTTTTTCAATCAATGTCCGAAAACAATACTTTTTCCCAGAATACCTGTGAGTGATCATAAAGGAAATTGTCAAACAATGTTAGAGTAACCATGACAAACACTCAGAGAAATCCTTTCTGTTCTATGAAAACAAAACCATTCCATTTTGTAACTTTCCATTTCGATCTATTTCAACGACGTTTTTAGTGAAACTTGAACACAAAAAACCAGAAACCAGCAGAAAAATGAAAAAAAAACTTGCAAGCTTTCCATTCTATTTGTGTGTCCTAGTTCTAGTTACTTTCAACATCCTCCCAACTGATGTCGACTTGACGGTTTGTATCATTGAACAAAAACGAATGAACACAAAAAATAGCAATAAAATTTGAAATTTACCATAGAAATAAAAAAAAACACGGTTCAGGTTCTTCACACAGACTCTCGAGTAATTTTTGTTCGTCCTGAGTTCTGACCACTTGACCAAGATTAAAAAAATGGCAAAAAAATTCAATTTGAACATTCATCGCGCTGAAGGATTAGATATCATTGATTGTTTCCGTTTCCAGCGAAAATGAATATATTTTTTGCTATTTTAAGAATTTGTTACTTTCGCGATTCGAAATTCCTTCAAGGAAGAATATACCTCAAATTTGGTTTTCAAACAAAAAAGAAGAAAAAAATTGGCAACAAAATGAATATAAATGGGTTTGTTTTGATATTTAATAGAAAGAGAAGGAGAAAGAAACATCCTTTAAATCCATTGAACAGACAGCAAAAAATGTGTTTCGAATTGAATTTTTCGTCCTTGGAGGGAATATTGTTGTATTATGTTTCAATGTCGATGTCAAGAGCGGAATTTAGCCAGAAAATGATAGAAAAACAATACTCAATGGGATCGACAAACAAGGTGCTTGCAGGAATACAAATTAATTTGAAAGCTATAAATAACTGCGTCGAACAATAAATCTTTCTTGGAGCATTTTTATTTCCAATTGCTTTTTTTTGTTTTTCTTTTTTACAAAAAAGACAGTTGAGGAGTGGATGTTTATTTTTTCTTAGGCAAAATGTTTATGATGTCGAAAATAGACTTTAATTTGAAATAAAAGGTTAAATATCGTCTAAAAAAGTCTATTTGTCATTCGAAAATTCAATTTTATTTGACAGAAAGGAGAAAGGCGATTAGGTACAAGAATGGTCTTTTATTTTGGTGTTGTACCCGATCTTGATTTATGTTGGAGAAGGTTTCAAATTACATCTTTGTTGTTTCTTATTTATAGGTTATCGAAAAAAAGGACAGCAAATTTGCTAAGAAAAATGTTTGCAAGTCACGCAACAGTTTTCATCGACTATTAAAGAAGTTTTCCGGCAATATTTCCCCTTAAGTGTCACTTTCATGTCTTCCTTGTCGCATTTAGTTCCAAAAACAAGCAGAAGAAAGAAAAGAAACTCGGTAAGTGACACTTAATTTTATTTATATCCTCAGCTGGGCGTTTCGTCGCTGGTTCTTATACGTCTACTTGACAATCTTGACACCTCACCCAATTGCCACTTTAGTATGTAGTCGCTGCTCTTTTGTTAACCTAGAAGTGAGTATTAAAGGCAAAACAATTTCATATTTCCGTAAACATTTCCCACCAAGAGCGGGAACAACACTTCTCTTGCAAAGTGACAGATAAGTGTCACCTATATGAGTGACTTTTCTCTGAGTAAAAGTTTACCCCGACAAAGTGCAGCAGAAAAAAAAAATAAAAGCAGAGAGTTCAAGAAGAAAAATAAATTTGCCTCAAGCACGTACTTGTACACTGAGAAAAAACGAAATAAAAAAAAAATCACAAACGAGACAAACGAGTAATTGACAGTCACATCCACATTTGTTTCCGCCTTGAAAAAACGCGCGACATGACATTAAAATTTTGTACACTCACTCACTCCGTTTCGTAGCTGACATCAAATTTGTTTTAGCTTACAAGATCTGTTTCCAGTAGCAGTTACAACTAAGACATATAAATGAGAAGTAGCAAAAGGAAGCGACCCAGAACGCCCGCCATTTGTCTCTGTTTCATTAAAAAATTCCTCATGGTTTTCCGTTTTGTTCTCAAGCAAGAGCAATGACATTGCAAACAGAAAAAAAGGATCAAACAATTCTACACAGTGTACATATGAATGAGATTACCGAACGCCTGGCGCTAAGTGCCTAGCTGGGGGGCATGTTTGCAGGCTTTTTTTTTGTTGTCTCTGCAAGCATACAGTAGCTGTATGGCATGCGGAAATGGCATGTTTCATAATAGAGTTATAAAAACAATGTTAGCAAAATGGCACCCTTACGACTATGCCACATAGGTTAAGTAGCTTCTCGTACTCTATAACTGGTCCTAATGCTTTAAGGACTATTGCAAGAAAAGAAATGATACACCCACAAACACGTTATGAAGTGCAAATGGCTTCAATTTCATGTCAAGACTAAATCACACCAACATTACACTCATGATGGCTTGGGATGGGACAACCACTTATGTCGCTCTGTCATTTAAGTAAAATGTCTCCGTTTTGTAGTGTCGCAACCGTCGCGTCGTCGTGTCACCGGCTTAATGTCAAAATCAGTGAACTCAAGTTACGTTCCATTGAAGTCTCATTTGCAGTGATGTTTATTTAAATATCACACGGCAACGGCACTGTATTTGAAGGTCGTTGATATGATGTTGTGATTTGTTGCTTTTTGAGTCACAAAATGAAGCTACAACACCTATGTGTCACATTGATGGATAACTAATATCAACAGAAAATCGGTGATAAGAAAATTGAACAAGATGATTTTTTTTTCTGTTGTTTGGATTTCAGATAAAATTTTGATGTTTGCAAAAGAAATAATAGATGAAATGTCATGGAATATTTACTCAAAGTCAGGTGAAGTCAATGTTGTTTGATAATGAAAAAAAAAATTCAGACGAATTCTCTGTTGAGACTGTCGAAAGTCTTGTGGTCTGTCAATACAAGAATATACAAGCGACTTGTTCTGAATCAACAATGCTTCAAGATGTTCTTCAATAAAATGCATATGTCAAAAATGTTACTCATACGCCATAGTGTACCTCTACCATTTCCTTCAACTTTGAATGGCTGTGTAAAAGTCCCAACCACTGTGAAAACGTAAACACTCTCCGATAAAATGAAAGACTTAAAAATTAATTTGCAATTTCATTTCTTAAACTGTTACTCCAATCTTCATAATACGTTTCAACCGCCCAAAAAATACATAATTACCTTTTTACCCGCTTTACCTATTTACCCGCTGTGTAAACGATCAAAGGACCTTTTTTGCAACTCAAACGGAAAATTTTATTGAAGTCACACGCATACTTATATTTAAAAAATGTAAAAAAAGTCATAAAAAATAAAATTAAAATGAGCAATTCACATGAAAGGTACAACAATTTCCCTTTCTTTCAACTTAACTCGAAACGATTTTCCCAGGATGCTGATGAGATGAGTATTAATATTTTGGCTTCGTAAATTTTAATATCAAAAAAAGGAACGCCCAAGTGTGGATAAATTTTTAATTTCTTTTTACACCTTTTTCATTTTTCGAGACCAAACAGAAAGCCAAATAAAAAAGAAAGAAGGTTAAACCTTAATTTCATATGTGTATGTGGTTTGTGAGGGTATTTCGCTTTTTGTATTTATTTTATTTCACAGCAAAAAGGTCATCATAAAATATATGGGAACGTGATTATTGCATGCAAATCTCTCGGAGGTCAGCATAAAAAATGTTGTACCTTGTCTAGATTTTGTTGCTTAATTGGCTTAAGAGTTTCTGAACCTTGAAAAATGATAACAGCACACAGCTTTATTTTTTTTGGTTTGTTTTTTGTTAAGCTGCAAGGCAAAAGTGCAGTACATATATGCAAATTTTGAGTGGTGTTTTTGTATGTGCTTATGAGCCATAAAAGGATAAGGATTCTATAGTGAAATTCAAATTCTTCATTTTGACCAAGTTCAAAACCCAATCACCTATAAATTTTGTAAATATACAGTTTATGAAAGGCCTTTCCCCAGAAAACATTAAAAAGGTGCCTTGCTTTAAAAAGAAATCTATGAGCAGTCAGCTTTGGATCCTTTCCTTTCTTATCCTTCCCGCGACCGCATGAACCTTAGCCATCAGCAAAATTGAGTCCCTGAATTAATAGCCCATATATCTGTGGTAGAGTCCTTCCGCGTTGCTCTGCGTTGTTTATATTTTCCTAGCACAAGCTAGTTCCTTTCGATCAAGATTTATCTGTGTAGCCATAATCCTTAAGCCAATGAATGCAGCACAGCGTAAGGCAATATAACCTTTTGAATTCAACATTTTTTCATTTACAATTTAAATTTATCTCGAATTCAGGTCGTGCTTTGTCTCATAGTTGGTCTCGTCCTTACTGGCACCCACATATGGTTGACGATGTATTGGATTAGACTTTGTAGGTATACATCTTGTTTGTTCAAAATGGCAAAATAAAAACGTCGAAGTCCTTTTTTTTCTTCTGGTCACTGAATATCTAAAACATTTTCTTTCAATTTTCCTCAGTTGTTTATACACTTTCCTCGTAACGAAAGACGACGAGGAAGGGAAATATAAACAAAAAAGGAATAAAAAACCAACATTCAAACCAGAGCTTGATAAAATATGGTACGGCCAGAGGGCTGGTAGGACTTTGAAAAAATATGCAGTGAAATTAAGAGCACAGTATGATTAGTGAAAAAGAAAACCGAACACTGACAGTCTATGTTTGGTGTCGGTAATGATGTGCTTCACTTTCACAAAATCAAAAAATCATCAAATATGAGATCTCAGAGATCTCCGAGATTTTTTAGGAGGAACAAAAAATCTCAGCCGAGAACTGAGATTTTTTTCTGAGGTCTCTGAGATGAAACTAGTTTGGATTCTATTTCTCACTCAGCTATGCTATGCAACAACAATTTGTAAGGTAACCATTATATCTCACTGAAAACTGAGAATTCTGTTCCAGCAAATGATTTTGCCTCAGTCAAAGTGACATTGAGATCTCAGTGAGATGTTGTTAGGTGGAACTGTGAAAAGTGTCAAATTTAATCTCTTCACTAAATCCTACCTCTATTGTGACCAGCGACCAATAAGTTCCCTTTGTTTTTTCAATTGGTTTTCTTAGCACTTATTCGTCCCTCTTGACAATTCTCTTACTACCCGACTCTTGCTATATGAAAATCAAATGAAGGGAATCCCCTCCACTTTTGCGATATGTGCAGAAATTGTGTGGATATTTTAATGGTTGCTATATGACTAAGTAAAGAAAATCGAAATACACACTAAAATCAATGGAAATATATTTTTATGACCAAATCCAATGGTCTGACATCTTTTTCCTCTTTCGGTAATGTTTGCTCACCAACCTTGGACAGACTTAAAAAAATAAAATGATTTTTATCTGTTTCGAGCGGGGGTATTTTCTTTTTGCTGATTGATGATGAATCGATATCAATCAGTCATTCTTTGAAAAGAATACAAAAATATACAATAAATTGTGTCTTTTGATGGTAGCGAAGGGTATGTTTTGTGTAAAGGAATGTGGTCTGTTTGTTTTAAAAGTTTTAAATTACAAAACGGAATAGGATGAGAGGGTTCGGTGGCGTAGTAGTATATTATTAAATTGAAAACGAAGCAAAAAGTAATTGAAAACTAGCACAACTAAGCAACAATTTATAACTTTAAGGTGGTTTTGAATTGAAAAAATACGTAAGGTTTAAGGCTAAAAACACACCAAATGCAACAAAATGTTTGTTTTGTTTTCCCTGGACACAAGTCCATCGCTTTTGTGAGGCAACACACACCAAAACCAACACAAAACGATAAAAAGTTCTGTTCCCTCGTCGTTTGCAGTTAATAAATGGGGTTGCATGGGAGCAAAACTAACCGAGTAATTTATTGAATCCGAAACAAAATGTTAGCACCTAAAATTATACACTATTTTTTGAAGTAACACATACCTCAGAGAACAAAACAAAAAAACAGAAATCGACAGTAAAACACCGAACCCGACAAAGACAAAACATTTTATTTCGGATTCGGCTTCGGTTTAGATTGGAATCCAACACTATTTTTTATGTCGAGTGACAGAAAAACGTTTTTTTGGCTTCGGTTGACATTAAGTGAGATATGTGAGTGAGCTCCAACCAAGGTGGTGTTTATTTCTAAAACTACCAAACGGATTCTGCTCTCTTTCTTGCCTATTAACTGACTGCTTTTTCAAAGTTCAATAAAGTCGTCACCTTAACTCTACCGAAAATTGATTTAAATTGAATTTTAAAAAAGTCCCATTCCCTGTCGAGGCCTTTTTAAAAAGGTGTTTGAGTCTACAGAATTGGTTCCCCCTTTTCAAATTTATTTATCCGATAAAAAAAGAGGCGACTTTTTTGCTTTAATTTGTGTTCATTAGACCTTCTTGCTGCCTAATAAAGAAATTAAAAAAGGGAAATATGTTTTTTTTTTTTTACTCCGAAATGAATAACCTTAATAATAAAAATTACCCTCTCCAACGGGATAAATTTCATCCAAAGATAAATAACCCTTATTTTGCTTTGTATTCCACACCATCTCATCACTGCCACCGATGTTTGCTTGTTTTTCAAAATCAAAAATATTTCCCATCGACAGACGACTGAACATCAATGTTTATCAAAATATTACCTTGGGGCTATTTATTTCCCCCCTCTGGACAAAAAAAAAAAAAAAAAAAAAAAAAATGCAAATTAAGTTTAAAGCAACGCAAAAAGGAGAGATTTACTTTCCTGTTATTTCCACATTTACGAAGTCAGCCAATTACGCCCGGTCCCGGCCCGAAACTCATTTTAAAATTTTTTCTCTTCGGTATTTTCAAAAGAGAGAAAAAAAATATGAACTGCAAGCTCATAGCTCACACAAATCTGAAACGAGACAAAGTAAGACAAACAAGAAACGTGGAAACGGGAAAAAAATCCAACAACGGAAAGAGACCATATTGAACATTGTTAAGGCGGATAGAAAGCTCAGTTGTTTTTGTGGGGTCGGTCGTTACGTTTATAGCCATGTTTTTTTTCCACTTGTCAACCATAATCGGCAAGGAAGTTCTGTGTGTTGGCAAAGAGAAGCTTGTATTTTTTCCGTTTCTATCTATATTTCACATATGGCGTGGGTGGATGTATATATTTTAATGGTCCTCGCAGGGATATTAAATTGAACGGAATGATTTCGTTTATCATATTTTCAGTGACAGGAAACGGATCTAAATGGTGATTCCATTTAATATTAATTCGCTTGTGGCAGGTGACTAGGGAGGGAATTATTGTTGCTTTTTGATTTGAATTGCACCGCGTTTGGGATCGGATGTGGCGTGAGAATTTTTTTGTTTTTAACGTTTGTTGAGATTTTAATTTGATACACAAATATTGAAGCAGAGCAAATTGCAAGGACTCGCGAACTTAATGGGATTTGAATCGAATTGGATTCAGGGGGAGTCAATTATTAATCGGGTAAATGGTTAAGTCGGGAACGGAAATTTGTTTCGCTTGCAGATTGTTTATTTATACGCCTTCGGAAGTACAACAAATAAACTGTGTGTGCTTATTTTTGGATGACAGGATTTGCATTGTTTTGCAATTGATGCTAATTTATTGAAGGTCACAATTATACACCATTTAATAAATCGATTAATTAGCGGCGCACAATGTCGTAACTGCAAGTGTAAGTGCGGAAAATGGAAGGACTTAGCAGCCATGAGTGGTATGATTCAAATTTAATCAAAACTAAGAGTGTGAAATAGTAGTGTCCGCCTCCGTAGCTTAGTGGTTAGGTGCGTTGGCTGCTAAGCAGAACGTGTCGTGGGTTCGAGTCCTACTCGTGCCCATAGTTTTTATTTCATCTTTCACTGCCTCTTGCGAAAAAAGTGCTTCCCAACTTTGCCGTTCGGAATCGGCGTTAAACTTAGGTCTTGGCTAAGTGGAGCTGTCGCGCCACTCTATTTATTTATTTTTAAGAGTGTGAAATGTCCGATTTGGAAAGTGAGCTTTTGAATCGAAAATATTGATTTATAAATGGCAATGTCGTTTAACAAATTAGGGAATAATCTCTACAAATATTTCGACTATTTTCAATCAGACTATTGAAACACGCTATAAAATGGACTGCTTGGACAAAGATATGGTAAAATAGACCCATCCATTTAGATGGCTGGATGATGCGGAGCAAATGAAAACAGTGCTCTGCTGCGGTCCGAAATCACGATTGAAGACATTGAATGCAAAAGTGGTACATGAGCAACAAATTTGTTTGGTTTTTAAGAAGATTAGAATTTTGAAAATTTGTCAATACAATTTGAAATATTTTTCAATTTTCATATAAAATTTACATGCTTAAATCTATGACAAATACAAATGTACGTGCTTTTTCATTTGAAAATTTCACTAAAATCAATTTCTTTCTGCATTAAAAACATAAATGCACTCGACGTTAACCCTTCAGATGCGGAATTTCCTAGTTCCTGTGCCAACCAGTGGCGTAGATAGGGGGGGGGGATCAGGGGGATATATCCCCCCCATTGGGATCGATAATTGTTCAACATAACCAGTTTCAAACGAGTCAAAGAAACGCACTCTGTCATTAGTAACTACTCACATACTCAATCCATGTTGAGATGTTTGATGTTATTAGCTTTATTTATTCTATTTTATATTTTCATTTAAATTGGCTTAATCATATTTTTGTTAACATTTATTTTTCTTCTTTTTTTTGCTATTACACTTATTGCTTCTTGTTGCGTATGGTCTTTTTTTATTATTTTTGTTAAACTTATGTAGATACTACAAAAAGATTGAATCTTACTGTATCAAGTTATTTAATATACAAATACAATACAAATACAAATACATATAATTTCTAGAGGCATTGTCAAATGTATATTCTATAGCTACATTCTATGGAGAAACAGCAAAATTTATCTTTTTATATCGATTTTTAAAAAGCTTTTATTTTACGTCTCTCACCAGATTTATTTATATGTGTGTTTATACTAATTCAAATTCAAATTAATGTGTATAATATACTAGCTGACCCTGCAGACTTCGTACTGCCTCAATCGATAATCGATAAGGATAACCTTCTACCACACTACCCAACCCACTACCCCGCCTTGTGCTACCCAGTACGTCTACCCATATCCGCTACCCCGTTACGACACTACCCTGTTACCCGCTACCAATTATTTCTACACGCTAACCGTTACACCATTAGCCAGAAACCCACTACTTATTACCCGCAACCAATTTTTTTTTTGCATTTCAGTTTTTCCATTTTTCAATTTTTTTTTTTACATTTTCTTGCTTCCCAGTTCCCCATCACAAATTTTCCAGTTTCCTTTTGAAAACCAGTGACTTTTCCGAGTTCCTTTCTAAAACCCATTTTTAAATCTTCCAGTTTTCCATTTGAAAACTACTGCACCTAAGATTACATGGAATTTTCCCTTTGAACCAATGAGTTTTCCGAGTTTTACATCAAGAACTTTCTATTTTTCCATTCGAAAACCCATTTTGAACCCAAAAATTCCAAGCAAGAAAAAATCTAATATCCGACCTTTGTTTAGTTTTTCCAGTTTTCCCACTTTCCCATGAGGTTTTTCCAATTTTTACTTGCGACATATAGAATATATGGCAAGTATTGAATTCGTAAAAAAAAATGTTGAGATGATGATGAGATATAACATAACGATGGATAGAGAAGTCGAAAAAAGTGGGTCCGGCGATTCCGTCTGTTTGTCTGTCTGAAAGTTTACAGACATCTACAGCTTTAACTACTGGTCCGATTGACTTCAAATTTGAAAATTAGAGGTTTAAGCACAAACTCATATCCCAGTTTTTTTTTATTTTTGTTTTAAGATTAAAATTTAGGGTAGCCACCATACGATTTTTTGGCCAAAAATCAAAACTTTCAATTTTCTCCAAAACGGCTCCAACGATTTTTTTTTAATTTCCCCGAGTTTAATTTTTTTAAACATTCATGTATTTCATGCACCAAAACTGTACCTCCCATAGAACCGTTTTTTGTTATTAGATTTTCTCGAAAAATGAAAGTCCGATCAGCGTAAGTTTTTTTTTGAAAGAACGTATATGTTGTTCAAATAATATTTTGTATTCAAAAAAATTTCAATATTTTTAATTTTTTTTTCAAAATTCTGTATCTCAAAAACGGATCAATTTTAAAAATTTAAATTGAAGTATAATATGTATATTTACATGGTCTTGAAAACTGCATACCCAAATTAAATTTAAAATTTTTAAAAATCTTATAAATAAAAAATCAATTAAAAAAAAAAAACGGCTCCGACGACGGTTAAAAAAAAAATCAATAAATCAAGAATAAGGTTTGAATTTGTTAGGCATTTACATTTTTGGAATTAAATATATTTACGAATAAAATTTTCAAATTTTAATTTTTTTAATGAATTCAAATTATTTTTATATATCTCTTTTTTGTATATATCTTATTTTAACACTACTTATTGCAATTTTTGGAACATAAAAGTAATCATAAATATTTAGTTTTAGCATGCAGGAGCAAGTTCGTACGACCCAGTCGTGCACATTTTTGTTTTCACAGAAATCATCACTGAATACAACAGTATCAACCTTGAAAATTTCACAAATATCTGTTGGGCAATTTCGGAGTCTATAAGAGACATACAAACAAACACACATCCATTTTTATATATATTGAGAAGAGAAGAGATTATTATCTTATGAATTCAATGAAGTTTGTTATTTGTTTTTTTTTTGAGTTATTAAAACTTCAAAAAAATGAGTGAACTTGATATATCCCCCCCCATAGCGAAAAGCTATCTACGCCACTGGTGCCAACATCACGTAACCATGACGTTGTATTCAAAACAACGATAAAACAATGCACAAACAGAGCTACAAAATCCACCGTCAACACCAGTAATATGCACCTTCAACGATAAATTTTGGATTATGAGGTTTTACCATAATATTTAAAGTGATTGCCATTCTAATGGACAGATTATATTTGTACATGGAATAGATTTTCAATTGTATGCGTATGTGTAGGAATTCAAAAATTTCCAAAATCTGCATAAATATGAATACATTTTAACTGTCATATGCCGCAAGGATTTAAAATATTCCCCTTATTGCGGTAGACAGAGAGCTTCTGAATTTAACCATTTAAAATTGTCATAATAACCGCGTCTGACTTTTTGGTTTTTGAGTAAATTTCGAACGAAAATGAAATATGACATTTAACGATGGATATGACACTTTTGACATGTGATTCTGATAAATGACTTTTTGTTATTAAAAAAGCTTAACTGATAGCAACAGCAATTCGGTGGCTAAATAACAGTATTTAGCTATAACCCTGGGGGATTATTATGGAGGTCGTTTGGGAGAACAGCAGAGGGATATTATGTACATTGTGGCACGCACCTAGGCGTGAACTATTGATTGTATCGTCGAATTTTATTATGAATTTAAATAAAAAGCGAAATGCATCGCATAAGAAAATGTGTAATTTCATGAAATATTGATTGGCTAACAATGCAAATTGGTCAATAACCTTCAAACTGTATGTTTAGTACAAGCGGCCTTAGTACACTTCCCTGTGGCATCACATTAATATTTTCCAGAACACTTCTGTTATTTGTGTTTGTATGTCTTAAGACATATTTCATTGAAATAATAATAAGGCCCGCAATATGGTACGGAAATTGAATTCAAAATTGTTCCTGGAGTGGGCGTAAAACATCCTGTTTCTTGCATTTTAAATAAACCTCCTCCCAAAAAAGACACATTTGGTTTCTCAGCCGGAAATCAACCCTTTAGGCTTTATTTGCCATTATAGGGAATGGGAAAACAAACTATTTATATTTCGTCACCTTCATTTGTGCCAGAGGGTGTTGAATTGATTTACACAAAAGGGTTCTTTTTTGACAAGAAAAGGGTTGTGTGTGAGTAAACAAAATGTACAAACTAAGCCGAAAGGGTTAAGACTGTTTATGATTCAGATTTCTAATGAAACACTGTGTTTGGAGTTGAACACACCAGAAACATAACCTTAATCGAAACAGAATGGATTTCTAGAACGGAAGTGTAGTTTAATTACATTCAAACTTCAATGTACAGCTATGTAGGTTTGAGAATTGGATGTATTGGCTGATGTATAGATTGTTAATTGAATTTTCGTTATTCTGCAAATTACCTAACCAACATTTTTAGGAGCAAGACTACTCGCATTGAGTTTGAGTGTAAATTGATTGCAAGAGATAATTAATATGTAGTTTAGCTACTAAGAGGCGGTTTTGGCAATGCTTAACTGATATTAAGAGGACCAAGTTCTTTCAACCAACTAATCTCTCGATTTAGAGGAATTTTTAAATGATGTACCTCAAGGTACTATTCTCTGGCCTTTATTTTTTACTCTTTAGTTAAACTAGTTGATGAATATGTTTCTTTATGGAACTAAGTAAATCAAAACTAAGCTCACTTACCTCAATAAGAAAAACAATATTGTTGTCTTATGTTTGCACAAAAAACTGTCACTGACTTTCTTCGAAGATATTAATAGACAAACTGTCTAGCTACTTTACAATTTTTTTTGGTGTATGGATATCAAAAATAGACTGCGCTAACATCACACCCCCTTTTTTGTCTGACACTTATCATAGCTAAAGCGAACAAAATAAAACTTAAACATCTGAAATCATTCAACAGATAGTCATCGTTCATATTATCTGAATGAGCCGTTCAAAGCTTATCTTGACAACATCGATGATATGTTCAATTTAACCTGAAATCGTATTCCGAGCTATTAGCAAGCGAAACACGCACCGTTTAGTAAGTGGAAGCACTTTATTATACCCGTGAAAGTGACATCACTGGGTGTGCAAAAATAAACATCACACAAAAAAGGTAAACAACGAAATCAGACTAAACCGTTTTCGGATGTTAACATCAAAGCACTTAAGCTGCTCGTAGTTTTATTGAGTGTACGAAACAGGGAATTTAGAGATAAGGAAGGCTTTACATTGCACTATGTACCTTATCCGGCACTGAATGCTTTGTTTGTTTATCGAATGTGGATCAGTCTGATATGGATGATAGAACTGCTCAAGCTCATTGTCAAATTAAAATGAAATCAATATTCGAAAAAAAAAAAATGTAGAAAGGGCAGTTCGAAATCTACAAATCGCCGATTTATATTTTTGTAATTTTTCAGAATGAGTAAAGAAGTTGCCAGAACGTTCTGTTCAAGAAAACTCTATGTTATCGACGACTATTAAAGGAGTGAGAACAAAAACAAAAAGGGTTAATTTGAAGTAGGTTAGCAAGGTGGAAGGGTTTGTAAACCCAGTTTTGTATATAAATTATGTTGTTAGATGCCAAATAGCCCCAGCGGGTTGAGTGTGCATTTTAATCAATATTTGTTTTAAAACGTCATTTTCAGTAACGCATCCACCTCCATCAAAGTGTAAAATTAAAATTTCTAATTAAATTGTCCATAAGTGAATTCCACATAGCTTCAGCAAACTGAATTCAATTGACTGCAGCTGGAGGACCTTAACCATCAATGTTGAATTTTGTGCGGGTAACCAATAATTTTTTCGAGAGTATTTCAAAAACACTGACTTCCATTAATGCTTATACACCGATGAACGTTGTGCGATGAACCAAAAAATACAACTCTACGTCACACTACTAGCTGCATTTAATATGAGGAGATAAGCCGCCAGCACATGGCTGTACAAATTTGTGTTGTCTATTTTACCGACTAAAAGTGCCTAAATTAAATTATTTGTAAATAAACAAATTGGAATTTAATATGCTGAGAATTCTATTTGGGGCACAAAACAGTCGTGAGCATCAAGCAAGGCGAAAGCGAGCAAAACATTTAAAATTTCTTTTAACAAATTTTCCCGAAAATTGATAAAAATAATAATTATTTTACAGTCGATAGTGAATTTGCGTTCAAGTATTTAGAGGAAAAAATAACATAAATTGGAAATCCTCACACATGTTCATAATATCTAAAAGCTTTTTTTTGCGCTCGTTCGTACAACGCATCGGTTGACCGGTTGACCGATTTTTTTTAAATTTTTTAGCAGGTTCAGAAAAAATAAAATGTATACTTGCAATCACAAATGGTGCAATCTGTCAAATATATTTAACATTTTTACATTCTCCACTACAGCAAAATATAAACAAATCTGATCAAAATCAATTATTAAAAATTATAAAGTCAAATCGGAAATTATTTTAATTGACATCCTCTTACTAGCACTCGTTGCGTCAACATCGTTTCTCAGTTATAAGATTCTACTGTACGTGTGTATGTATGTCACTGAGCTCCTCCTTAACGATTGGACCGATTTTAGTGATTTTTGTATGCGTTTGGGTGGTACCCTAGATAAGTTAGAACCACAAATTAGCCATACTAACTGACCCGTTAAAAGTTGTTTTGCCATATTAATAATTTCTAAGAACGTACGGATTAAGCTCAAAATTGGTGGGTAGGTAGTTAGAAGCAGGTGGCTATACAATGGTTTCTTATTTTACTAGCTGACCCAGTAAACGTTGTTTTATCATATTAATATACGGAGCTATTTTAGCTCCAAAAAATATCGATGCTGACGCTATGAACTTAAAAATAAAACAGTCACTTCACGGCAAACATATATTGTCAAAATAGATCGGCACTGTTACCGAGCCATTTCTATTATCAAAGTTTATCCCTTAGAAATTGACGGCAACTTATAAAAAAGTGATTAGATGATATATGAAATCGATTAGGAGTTGAGAAAAAATCTTTCTCAAAAGAAAGAATTCTTTATACCACTGAGAAATAAATTTGCTAATATTTCGACTACCAGAACTTCTAATAAATAGTGAACTATTTAGACAAATAAATTGGGCTCATTATCCTGAGCAAAGATGCTACTGAAACTATTGAAATAATATGTATTAAGTGTTTCACTCAGCTGTATCACTCAGTTCTTAATAATGTTCATAGTATGCATAGTATTTATTTCTGATATATAAATTGAAATCTCAATAATAAAATAATCTTTCTGTGATCAACCTTTAAGGAATAAGGAGTTTCACTTAAAAAATATTCATTGGGTAATCTGCTGAATATAAATAATAATATTTATATTTCATTAGGTTATGGGCCCAGATTGGCAATAAATCAGTAATTGTTTGGAATTCTTCTTTCAAGAAACTTATTGGTGTTTTCTTTTTGGTTTTTTGGTTGCAAGCTTTTTGGGTAAACGTGGTAGACGTTTGTGAGATAAAACTGCAATGGGTAAGCCAAAGAAATTGGAAGGCCGTAAGAATTTCGATGAATGGAAGGTTGAGGCAAAAGCCTATCTTGCCACAAAGGGTCACTGGAAATGTTTCAACGGTACAGAAACAGATCCGGACAAAAATTTTTTGGCAATTCAAATGCTGAATTTGTTGTTGTCATCTGCGTTGTATACGTACACGGAAAAGTGTACAACAGCGAAAGAAGCATGGGACTCTATTTGTTCTGCATTCGAGGATACAGGCATTGGTCGTAGAGTGGATTTGCTTAAGCAGTTGGTAGGACTTCAGCAATCAGATTTCTCTTCTATGGAGGATTATGTGCATAAAATGGTGCTAATGGCGACAAAGGTGAAAAAGGCTGGATTGGAAATTGGTGATGATGTGGTGGCAGCGCTTATGTTGGGAGGACTGCCAGATGAATATCGTCCTATGGTGATGGCAATCGAGAATTCAACAGCAAGGCTGACAACTGATTTTGTTCAAAACCGCCTTCTTCAAGAAGTTTCATATGACAACAAGGACAGTGCAGAGACTGCATTGTACGCTAAGAAGCGTTTCAATAAAAAACCGAAAAACTTTTCCCAAAAGTTTGTGAAATGTTACGTGTGTGACAAGGTTGGCCATTTTGCGAACAAGTGTCCAAACAGAAAGAACAAAGATGAGAAGGAGAAGCTACTCATTTGTTCCTTCATGGCTCAATCAAGCTCATCGAAGGATTGGTATATCGATTCAGGGGCATCCGCGCACATGACCATGATTGGTGACAATTTGGTAGATGTCCGTGAACCTATACAACGTAAAATCCTCGTAGGTAATAATTCTTATCTTGACGTCCAGCAAGCTGGGGATATAAAAATGTCAATTGGAGCAAATTCAGGTCAAAAGCACGATGTCACAGTGAAAGATGTGCTTCATGTTCCAAATATTTGTGCAAATCTCATGTCTGTGAGTAAGATGGCTAAACATGGCAATACCTTGGTCTTCGATAAAGAGTGTTGTCGAATATACGATTCAACAAAGTCATTGATTGCGACTGCACCACTTGTTAACGATTTATATAAATTAAACTGTTCTTCAGTCAAACGGTCAGATTCTACACTCAATTCTAAACGTTCTTCTTCTTCTCTTAAGGCTCCTACTGAGGATGGTACGTGTCTAAGCGTTGATTATGAGAGCGATTCAAGCGAAGACAGTGAATCTGATGAAAATCTTAGTGATATAGACGATGAACCTCCCATTTGTACCAGAAATGAATCGGGTGTCGGTGATTCGAGTATGTCTGGTGTTGTTTTGAGTGAGGAAATTGGCGGGAATTCGAGTGAGGCTGCTGGGTGCGTGGACAAAAGCAACACCACAGTTGAAAACAGTTTCCCAAATGATGAATTCAGTGAGGCTGTGGAGAGTTTGAATTCATCCTACACTTCAGTTAACGAAGCTGATTTTGACGTTGCTCTCAGTGAGGTGTCAGTTGTTCCATGTCCTATAGCAACCGAACTTAGTGAAAGCATAATATCACAACCTGCAAATACTCGTGATGCCTTAAGTTTACATGCTATGCTGGCAGCTGCTATGAATGATGGATGTGAACCCAAATCATTTCAAGAAGCTAAGGAATGCGAAGAGAATGAAGAATGGAAGGCAGCAATGAGGAGTGAATATGAATCGTTGATTTCCAATAACACTTGGGAGCTGTGCGAACTACCAGCTGGACGGAAAGCAATTGATAACAGGTGGGTCTACAAGGTCAAGCGCAATGCCACTGGTTCTATTGAACGCTACAAAGCACGTCTTGTTATCAAAGGTTATAGCCAAGTTAAAGGTATCGATTACGATGAGACTTATTCCCCTGTGGCTCGATATTGTTCAATTCGTTTCCTGCTGGCTATGGCAGCAAAATATAAAATGATAATCCACCAAATGGACGCAGTGAGTGCTTTTCTACAAGGTGAATTATCAGAGGAGATTTATATGTGTCAACCAGAAGGTTTTAGCGATAAAACGGGAAAGGTTTGTCGTTTAAAGAAAGCACTTTACGGATTGAAGCAGTCGAGCCGAGTATGGAACGCAAAGTTAAATGACGTACTGGTTAGTGCATTAAATTTCAAGCGATCTTCGATTGACCAGTGCATATATTTTAAACATTCAAGCAAAAATACAATCATTTTAGCTGTGTGGGTGGACGACATCATGATATTTTCGAGCAATGCAACGATGTGTACAAAGCTAAAAAATGAATTATCAACTCATTTTAAAATGAAGGATCTAGGAGAAGCGAAATCGTTATTGGGTATGAATATCACTAGATACCCGGATGGCTCTCTATCGATCGATCAGCGCCACTACATATCAACATTTATCAAAAGATTCAACATGGATGATTGTCATCCAGTCAACACACCATTGGATCCCAACCAGAAACTATCAGAGGAGTTTTGTCCAAAAACAGATGCCGAAAGGCGTGAAATGAGAAATATTCCTTATCAAGAGGCGATAGGATGCATGATGTATGCTGCACAGATAAGTCGACCGGACATTTGCCATGCAGTTGGTGTTCTTAGCAGGTACAACAATAATTATGGTCGTGGACACTGGGCAGCGGTGAAGAGAGTTCTACGATATTTGAAAGGGACTATTGACTATAAATTAAAGTTCAATTCCAAGTCAAATGGTGAAATATTTGGTTATTGTGACGCCGATTGGGCTTCTGATCTGGATAAACGACGTTCAACAACTGGCTACGTATTTCTAGCACAAGGTGGAGCAATTTCTTGGACTTCTCGTCGTCAGCCAACTATCGCTCTATCTTCTACCGAGGCGGAGTTTATGTCAATGGTTGCAGCTATCCAAGAGGCACTTTGGCTGAAGCGTTTCGAGACCGAAATATTTTTGGGAGCATCGAAAACAATTCTTTTGTATTGTGACAATCAAGGTGCGATTAGTTTGGCAAAAAATAGAAACTATCATGCACGTACAAAACACATAGATGTCAGAAAATATTTTATTCAAGAACACTTATACCAAGACGTAAAAGGCGAAATAAAACTAAATTTACAGTACAAGTCTACAAAAGAAATGGTTGCAGACATATTGACGAAGGCAGTCGATCATATTAAACTCAAACAATTTATTCCACAATTTGGACTTTTTGTATAGATTATAATGTTGTTTTTGTTTTTTGAATTGTTTAATAATTTGTTTATGAAACACTAGTGAGGCTGTTGAAATAATATGTATTAAGTGTTTCACTCAGCTGTATCACTCAGTTCTTAATAATGTTCATAGTATGCATAGTATTTATTTCTGATATATAAATTGAAATCTCAATAATAAAATAATCATTCTGTGATCAACCTTTAAGGAATAAGGAGTTTCACTTAAAAAATATTCATTGGGTAATCTGCTGAATATAAATAATAATATTTATATTTCATTAGAAACTTACTTACTTACTCAAGGAGGCGCTACAGTCCCTTGTGGACTTGGGCCTCAATCAACAGGCTCCGCCAGCCCGCTCGGTCCTTAGCTAGTCGTCTCCAGTTTTGCACTCCAAGTTGATTGAGGTCCTCTTCCACTTGAGTGCGCCACCTGAGTCGCGGTCTTCCTCTCCTCCTACGTCCCTCGGGAATAGTGTCGAAGGCTTTCCGGGCCGGAGCATTGGTGTCCATTCGCTCTAAATGACCGAGCCATCTGAGTCTCTGGACCTTGACCCTTCTGGCTAGGTCCATGTCGTTGTACAACCCGTAAAGTTCGCTGTTGTATCTTCTTCGCCATTCCCCTTCAATGCACACGGGGCCAAAGATGACCCGAAGAACTTTCCTCTCGAAACAGCCTAAGGCACTTTCATCCGATTTTGTCAGGTCCATGCTTCTGCACCATACAGCAGGACTGGGATGATGAGTGTGTTGTACAGTTTTACCTTAGTTGCTCGAGAGAGGGCTTTTCCACTCAATTGCTTTCTAAGCCCAAAGAAACAGCGATTAGCAAGAGTTATTCTTCGTCTGATCTCGGCGCTGGTGTTATTGCCCGTGTTTATAGCGGAGCCTAGGTAGACAAACTCCTCTACTACCTCGAAGTTATACGTGTCTATTGTGACGTTCTGCCCGAGCCGTCGGTGTTGGGTGTCCTTCCTCGAAGACAGCATATACTTCGTTTTTCCCTCATTTACCGCTAAACCCATTTTTGCCGCTTCTGTCTCAATTCTCACAAAGGCGCCATTGACATCACGCTGTGTTCTTCCCATTATATCAATATCATCGGCGTACGCGAGAAGTTGAACAGATTTTTGGAAGATAGTGCCTCTGGTGTTGACGTTGGAGTTCTGCACTATCTTCTCAAGAACGATGTTAAAGAAATCGCATGACAGTGCATCGCCTTGTCTGAATCCTTTTTTGACGTCGAAAGATTCCGTGAGCTCGTTGCCAACCTTGATGGAGCAGCGTGAGTTCTCCATCGTCATTTTGCACAAGCGAACGAGCTTGGCAGGGACGCCAAAACTAGACATAGCTTTGTACAGTTCGTCTCTGTAGATGCTGTCATACGCGGCCTTAAAATCGATGAAAAGGTGGTGGGTATCGATTTGGAGTTCATAGGTCTTTTCCAGGATCTGCCGCAACGTGAAAATTTGGTCGATGGTTGACTTTCCTGGCCTGAAGCCACATTGATAAGGACCAATCAGATTGTTGACGAAAGGCTTCAGACGTTCACATATTACGGCAGAGAGGATCTTGTAGGCGATGTTTAGTAGACTTATTCCTCTATAGTTGGCGCAGTTTAGAGGATCTCCCTTTTTCAGGATCGGGCAAACAATGCTGAGGTTCCATTCATCGGGCATGCATTCCTCTGACTATATCTTACAGATGATTTGGTGCATGCTCCTATCTAGCTCGTCGCCTGCAACTTTGAACAACTCAGCAGCTAGTCCATCTGCTCAAGCGGCTTTGTTGGATTTCAGCCGATGTTACTGAAAGTCAAACTCAATTCCAAGCTTAAGTTGCCGAGATATTTGCATCGAATAGAAGGCATTAAGCTTTTATTTTCGTGTAGTAATAATTTTAGGCTTAGAGGAAAACTAAAAGTAATGGTGACTTGAAATCGTAGGAATATTGCTGAATTCAAAAACGACTCCATTTCTTATTTTTGATTGTTTTGTTTCACATTTCTGATTAAAGTTGTGATCGAAATTGCATGTCATCACATTATTTTATAACCACAACTCACTATGTACTATTTTTATAGTTTGTTGTTTTTCCCTTTTTTTTAAAACAAACAATTTTCACAAAAATATGGACACGCTTCTCAAAGAATACTCTTCCTTTATTTCCATGTTTTCTCGTTTCTAAAAAGAACTCGAATAAATAAAATATTTATACAACGATTGTTTTGTTTGGATTTATAAACAACGTATTCGTTTATGAACTCAAATGCAACCAGATTGAATAAGGAAAACAATAGTTTGAGTATCTATCTCGAGATATTTTTATTTATTTTCTAGTTGGTTCAACCAAAACTGTGAAAAAGCACGACAAACGATGCTGGGGAGTAAATATTTGCTGTGTGGCGGACGTGGAGCATTTAAAAATGGAATGCAGGGTTCGGACATAATCCCATGGGATTTTTTGTGTAGCTAGTACAGAAGCGTATGATATTTTCTTATCTTATATATATATAAGGTTTTCTGTAAAAAATCGTTTTCTGTGTGAAGAATTGAAGGTATAATTTGTGTAGAACTGAACCCTGTTCAGTGTGTTCCGTGTCAAAGAACATTACAGAACAAGGACTTGTTTGATTCTCTTCTATTGTTGTGTTTCGTCTTTTTTTTTCAATTTTGAAACATCCCATTCAACGTTGATGTTGATTGCAATTTTCAGACCGAGGACGAAAACCAACGACGAATAAACTTTTAAAGTGGATAAAAGATAAAAAATAAAACAAAGTAACAGAAAATGGACATTTTTCTAACCCATCAATGCTTATAGTAGGTGTCCATCTTGATTGTAGAAATAAAGAAATGATGAAGTAATCAGGGCTAACAATTTATTTATCATTCAATGAAACCACCATTTCGTACAATAGCTATAGATTTTGCTAGTTTTTTTCCTTGTCTTTCTCAGTTCTTGCTGGCAGGATTTTATTGCTTTTTTTGTAGGGTTTGACTGTCTTATTCTTGTTGTTTTGTTTTAAACTTATTCTGCTGGAGATTCTATTGCTTATTAATAAGTAAATTCGAATTGTACCATAAATTCTGTGACTGTCTGGAAAACAATTGTTTTCTAAGATTATTGATTTCTTCAATAAGAATTCATATTGCAGCGGAAAGAAAACACACATATTTTGGAGCAATTTAAACATTCAATACTGGCAGTTGTCTGCTTTTCGTAGTGATTACGCCTGAGGTCTATTTAACTTATTCAACCAAAAGTAAACTCATACTGGAAAAGAAAAACTTGTCAAAAATATGTCAAATTCATTACAGTTTGTTTTTTTTTTTTTTTGTACAGCACTTAACCAAAAAAATTAAAATATCAAAAATAAACTAAAGATAAGAATTGTAGGTCAGGAAAATAATTTTTACTTTGATTTGAAATATTTCCTCAACATAAGGCTAAAAATACAATTTAAAAATCAGAAAAAGGTTGATAAATAAACACTCACTAAAATCAATCATCTGCTTCGTTCAAATTATTTTCTTTTCACTGAAGCTAAAAAAAAAACGATTTTAAGACCAAAATAAACAAGTCTCATAAAGTGTGCTTAAAAAAACTGGAATACTGAACGCTCTTTGTGGTTCCTTTATCATATAGGTTTTTGTTTAAAAAAACGTTTGATGTAGGAGCTTCTAACCACGAAACGTTAAGTACTTTTACAATTTTTTTTTTTTTATAAAAAATCAGAAACGAATATGTGTGAATTTTTTATTGGAAAATTTATTAACCACAACACAGCATCGCTGCATGACGAACATAATTTTAATTCTTTTTCGCGATTAAATTGTTTCAAAAGAAAACTCCGAAAATTAGTCAGGCGCGATGATAAATTGATTTTGCGGTTAAAACGAAAATGTATATAAAAAAAAATAAAATCGAACAAAAAAGTCCTATTATTAGAATTTAATGTATTTTTATTGGTTGGAGGCAAATAACTTTATGGGTTGCTTAATTTATTTTAAAGAAAAGTGCGTGTTTGAACGGTGAAAAGGATGATGACTGCGCGTGGAAATGTGACTGACAAGATGATTTATTTAAGTTGTGTCAACGTCTTGAAGGGATTTTCCCAGAAACATTTATCATATGAATTTACGGAAAGGAAACGTATGTATTTTGAAATGATGTGAGAAGCTAATACACAAACACGTTTATTTGCAATCAACATAAATTTTGAGCTTCAAAAAAGAAAGAAAAATGTGAGATGGGGTTCGATAGGTAAATGAGAAACTGGAATCACTTTGATGATTTGAATTTGAATTTGATATGGTGTAAGACATATTTATGTTTCAAGAAACGTGAGGTTAGCAAAAAACCATGGTTTTTTGCTTTGAAATTTTCTAATCAAGTTCAAGTTGTTAATAAACGAATGTGTGCTTGACTTCAAACGTTTTTATTTCTTTGAAAATTCTGCCCAGGAGAACAGCAATAAGAAAATCAAAGGTTTTCACGTTTTACAGAGATGGTAAAACGACATTAAAATGAATTTTGAAAATATGCTATTATTAATAAAATTGGATGAAATTCTTTCTGTATCTTAACAGTAAAAACATAACACTTCGTTTAATTTATCAAACAAATATCTCTCCAAACTATTTTTAAACAAACATATTCCCGATAAACTATCAATTTGTCTTACAACAGAAATGTCACAACAAAATATCTAACACTCCCCTAATCCAAAACATCCTTTCAAATCCAACTAAGAGAAGTATGCTTTCTTCTCCCACAAAACATTGAATCCTTTTTCCTTTATTTGGATTGTGTGAATGGCGATTTGTTATTTTGTTTGCATTTGACAGATTCAGTCCATCAAACCTTCACAAATGATAAATTCCCAAATTGAATGATGACACACAACAAAACAATAGAATGTACGCACATAAATTTGTTGTTTATCCTTTAGGATGGACAAATTTTTGAAAGTTTTTCGAGACTTAAAGAATGTGTTTTAGGGGATTGTCCAGAAGGATGCTCTCTATTTCCTTGCTTTTATTATGTTTGATAGATGAGATGACTTACAGGACCTTACAAACATTCATGAATGATCTGTTATTCATGCGTTGAAGTGTTTAAAGTCTTGAAACCTTTTTCATATTTTTAGAAATATATGACAATACCCTTTCAGAACCTTAAATAAATGTGTTTCGATCGGAGGATTACTTTTAATTTTCGATATATTATGAAAATGAAGAAAGATATACTTCTCCCAGTCGTACAACACGAATGTGAGTTACATATGCATTTTTCTGAAAAAAATAAAATTGAAAATAAAATTGTAGTATCGCATAATAAAACAAGCATACAGGCAAAAGCTACAACAGCTAAACAACTCACAAGAAGTGTAGTCTGTAGTTTAAGGACCAACACGCCACACGCGTTTCGTCGAACTTTCGTTGTTCTTAGCAACATTAAGTCCCATTTAATTTAAATACTTTTTGCTTTCACTTTCTCTTTCCTTTTTATTTTTTATTCTTTTTTTTTCTGGCTAGATGTAATTTTGAAATGGAAAACATAATTAAAATTTATTGTAGACTTATTAAGCTCAAAATGTTACTTGATTTTTCATTTTTAAATGTCTAAGACCAGGAAAAGTTGGGATGAGATTTTTTTGTTAGATGTATTCCGTCCACTGAACTTATGACATTTAAAAAAAAAACAATTAAAAATAGCACGCATCAATCTGTCATCTAAAAAGATGTGTTTTGATGTCGGAAACATGAATTTCCAAAGGAAGGCGTTAATTTGTTTTGGATACCTGTCAACCGCACTTTTGAAAGGGAACCACAAAAATATTTTGTCATAACATAAAAATTGAAAATAGAAGACGTGTCTTGTCTTCTCTTAAGTGACATGTTTTCTTATGTCAAGAAAAATAAATAAAACAATATATGTATCACCAAAAGTCTTTTAATGAAGAAAAACTTGTCAAAATATTTAAAAGAAATCCTCATAGGCACTTTTAAGAGTGGTTGTGTTGGTCTTCATGGCTTTGACTGAAAGAAGGAATTGGGTTGAATTTGCAACTTAAAAATTCGACACATCAGTAATTTGTATTTTTTTAAATTTCAAACAATCTATTAATAAATTAATTCCAAAAGAAAATCACTGTCCTACAAAATTAACACATCTTCTTTGTCCAACAACATTTGCAATTAAATTTCCAACATCGACACTTTTTCCAGATGCATTATTTTCCCTGATGTTCTGCATCAAAAAGCAAAAAAAAAAAAATAAATAAATGAATAAAGTAAAATTTTCGCCTAGAATATTCGTTAAGAGGATTTTGCTCATTGAATTATAAACGCACAATTTCGTTCGCAGGAATTTCCACAATACCATCTTGATGATGCAACCTGTATACAATAACAACACATCACGTAATTGTATAAATACCCAGTCGTTTCGTCGTCATGTTCTTTCGTGTTTTTTTTTCAGTTGAAAATTGCATTTTTCATTTGGGAGAACCACCATGAGGGAACAACAGACATAATGGGTTTTCATTTTACGCACACACACACAACTTAATAAAATGCCAACAATTAAAAATGAGAGCGTGATGGAGAATGAAGGCAATGCAGAGTGTTCTGAATTTGCATGCAAGTACAGCGAGTAAAATTGTTCATCATGAGTTATTGTCTGTTTCGTTTTTTTTTCTGGAATAAGGTTGAGGCAATTATCTCGGAATAAAATGTTTGCATGCATTAAATTCGAATATCAGCTGTACAACTTTCAAATTTGAAAACGAAGATAACGTTAAAACAGTGATATTCAGAAGAAGGGTAAGGCAGTTCACTGTTTTGACAACAGCAAGATGAATTTAAGTATCCGGGTCTTGCGGATTTGGTCTTCTTATAAATCTTATTTATGTGAATAATGAGACTGAATAATTTGTCGTTAATTCCTCAAATACAGTGAACTGCATTGCCATGCTTACCCTGTACAAGTACTTATTTCAAAGGATACAACTTATGATTTTGGGAAGATAATTCAGGATGTTTTCAGAAAACCATATCAAATGTAAAAACGCTAATTAACAGCCTTAATTCCTAAGAAAAACAAACATTGCAATTTATATTATACCCAAAAAGTTTACACAAATACTCGAAACAATGCATCAAGAAATTATATTGCCATTGTGATCGTTGATTTTCGATTAAACAAACCAAAAGCCTGATTAAACTGCATCGTTCCTTTTCGTAATTCTCATCCCCAATCTAATCGCATAATGAAGGCTTCCATAAGAATAAAAGTGTACATACTTCCTTTCATTTAAATACACAAGGACCCAGATAACAAAAAAAAAAACTTCCCCTGAGATGAAAGCAACCCTTTTTTTTTGAAAACATAAAATCCCTGAATTCACTTCACCGCTAATTAATGTTCTAAAAAAATTAATTATTAATTTTAAGAAACTTGATAAGAAGAAACCACAAGGGAAAGCATCCCCTCGGTAACAAGACAAAAAGATTTAACATAATTCTAAGAATATTTTGCGAATGAAAATACGTACATAAATTTGGTTTTTAAGCCCTCAGATCAGTAATTTTAAATCACACAATGGAATCCTTAGATGACTTTTCTTGACATTCAGCTCAATTATCTAAATGGCTGGAAAATAAAGACGAAAACTTTCGTAATTTTTGTTTCGTCTTTGTTTTAATTTATGCTTTTGTTGAGAGAAATGATCTCTGAGCAATTTTCGAAATAAGAAACCCGTGACATTAAAATTGTTATTCAGGTTCATTCTAGCTTATGATCAGTCGCTATTCAGACTAAACTCAAATTTCTATCAGTTTTATAGTTTCTATTTAGTCATTTAAAGTCCAGGGCATAACGTTGTTGTCAAATTGTTCATTTTCTATTTTTGAATTCCTTAAAAAGCTACAACAATGATGACTTTTTTTGTGATTTCCTTAAGGACGTCATGAATGGAAGGACCACTGGGCTCATAAGGCTCGAGCTAACAGAAAATGAAAAAGTTTTTAAAAAGTCGTAACATCATTATTACAAGGATGAGGATAACATCGCGCAGCAGAGGTTGAATTGGGGTTCAGCAGGGTTCGGAATTTTTATATGAGTTGGAAAGGAAAGCTGTTTTTTTCTTTTTAACGTAACGATTATGTCCCTTGGACAGTTTTTGTTTCCATTTTTTTTTCTATAAAAATAAAAATCAGCCTTTAGAATAATAATACCTCGGAAAAAATGCTTATCGCAATGAAGTATAAAATACCATTTTCAATACTTCGATGGTTATTCGGGGAAACAAAATCGATTTGTGGACAAAATTCCATTACCAAAATTGGCAGGCATAGATTTTTTTTTTTCATTAAATGAAATCTAATACGAAATGTATGGATGAGTGAAGGGTGGGCTATTGGGCATTCTGTTTCTTTTCCACTAAGCGATATTAATATCTGAAACTAGCAAACATTAAACATCAAAAACAGGAAAATTCTTACAACTGCCGTTTTGAAAAGTCTTCCTTGTGTTGTTTCATAAGTTCCAAAAGTCTGAATATTGTAGTTTCATAAACCATTTTTAATTTTCCGAGAACTTCAACTCCAGAAACCATGAACTTCATGGTTTCTGGAGTTCTCTGTTCTTCAAAACAGTTTTACTCGTTAAAATGTTAATTATAAACAATTTCTTAAAATTCTTTAGAAAAATCGAAACTGATGCATCCGCATATTAAATTCCAACAATTCCAGGACTCTTGAGTTCCCGCACAAAACGCCAGCAAGCGAATAAAATATTTGCATAATTACAACTTTTAAAAACTCCCACCGAAAGGATAATTTTCATTTATGTGAATGTAAGCAATTTCGCTTCAAATCCAAATAACCATGCAGCAGCCTCATACGGGCCTCATGTTACATGAGTTATGGCCTCAGGACGCTGAACGCTCGTCCCTCGGGTAATAAATGGATGCTCGAGTAGAGGAAACATGGAGTTTGCAAACAACCTGAATTTAACTGAAATACTTAACAAGCGAACTTGAAAGTTTTCCATCATGTCTAAGGGTCCTAGCTTGTTATTGTTGTGGAGAGTTTTACTTTTTTTATTTTTTAATGAGAAAACCTATTTGCAGAAAGTGCGCTGATGGTGTTAAGTGGTGGAAAAATCCTTGTCTAATTGAGAACTAAAATTTTTTTCTAATGTCATGATACGGTTCGTTCAAATTTTATGATTTTTCAAGACATTTTTTCATTGCATAATTCAAAGATGGTTATGTCTAATGACTTGAAATTGTCACCCTTGAGTGTCTATAGGCATCACATTCCGAAGGGTTTGATGAATTGATTAATGAAGCCCCAGCGTTTCATTTCTTCTATCTGGCCCCAAGCTGTCAATTCGTAATTGATTTATTTCATCCTAATTGCTATCCAAATATTTCTTTTACTCACAGTCGTCTGTCCCCTACATATCAATTACAGAAGAAATATCATAAAACCTCATAAATAAATTCCGATTGCCTGACACCATCACGGGGGCGATAAACAATGTGATTTGTGGTCTTCACGACATGCACACATGTTACACGCTACAAATCAATTTCATATTTTGAGCGATTGTGTTTGTAGCCTTTTACCAACTTTTCTCCTTTTCATTAACATATTAACGTCCTCACTGAAAGATTTAAGGATTTTAAAACTCATTATAATGTTGAAATCTCTAATTGTGATGTATGTAGACCTATTTTTGGGTTGCGTAAATGAATATCCTTTTCTTAATGAAAAGGAGCAATTACCAGGATGAATGGATGGATGGGAAAAGTTTATGAAGGTTAGGTGGTTTGAATTTATAAATTCATACATAAGACCACATAATGTACATATGAATGGATTATAGGGATCTCTTTACCGAGTTTTTTTCTTAAATCTTTAAACTCAGATCGTTAAAATTATTTTGTTGTATTTTCAAATCCAATCGTTTTGCTGATAATCGAGTTACAGAAATCAAATTTCAAAACGAAACTACGTTGTCGTCGAGACGATATTGATTTAACAGCGGTAATTCCCATGTCTTGTAATTTTTTATTCTCAAGCCCAAAAAAACTTTACCAACGCACTATTGCCAAACATTTGTATACCCACTCTATGGTTGGTACTAAAACTCATGGAATCTAAGAACATTCAATTCAATTAAGAAGTGCGAATAAAGTCAAGATCAGAGGTTAGATTCTCCATAGGCTCCCTATTGTAAACATTAGCTTGTAAGATCTTATCAGCACTTAATGTTAATTTTAATTTCCAGAGAAGGTTGAAAATAGCAGCTTCGTCATTTTTCATGCAAAACCAGTTCCGCCTATACTTATCTCACCACTGTTTACGTTATTTAGTTTTTTGTAAGACTATTAAAAATAACAACAAATCAATAGGTCATTCCTCTGGAAGAGATAGACGACTATCAAATTTGACTTTCTAATTGATAATCTAAAGCTTTTGAGTGGCGGCTTCGAGATTAAGAAAACATAATTTTGACTCTCAAAACATTTCTGATACCGCTGAAGCAACATCGTTTTTATTTTTCGCCCGCCAGAGTTCGACTTTTCGTGGTGAAAGTTTTGAATTGTAAGATTCCTTGGTTTACCCGTGAAAATTAATTAAATGTTTAATTTCCTACCTATTTTTGTTTCCATTTTTAAGAATTCGAGCCGTTAACATGGGGGCACCGAAGTTTCTGTACATATCACTTTTGTTTATTTCATTGCTGGTTATGACTCATCTAGTCGAGTGCAAGCGTCGCGACAGTGAAAGCAGACACAGAAGCAATGGTCGGACTTCACATTCCTCTTCATCGAGAAGAACTTCGCATAGTTCGCATTCCCATAACTCGCCTTCGCATAGCTCGCATTCCCATAACTCGCCTTCGCATAGCTCGCATTCCCATAGTTCGCCTTCGCATAGTTCGCATTCCCACAGTTCGCCTTCGCATAGTTCGTCTTTGCATAGTTCGCCTTCGCATTCAACCGTACATTCGGGTTCACAGTCCCGTGTGAATTCCCATTCAACTTTAAAGTCGAACTCGCATCACGATTCACTTAGCTCAAACGAATCTGGTCATAATACTCCTAGAAGAGGGTACATCACCAAGTTCCATGAAGCAGAAGCTTCACATTCAACAAAACATTCAGATGATGATGCAAAGCCGAATAGACATGAAACCACCACGCCAAAGTTACATAAGCCAACTGACGCACATACACCTACTTATTACGATTCGCCCAACCCAAACAACAATAATATACATTCCGGTAGTAAAACAAGTCATGTTGGTCCGACCACACCGTCGATTTTACAAGAATTAGGTCAACGCATTGGTACTCGTTTGAAATCAGATCGTGCTAAATATGCGACATCTACTACAAAGCGTCCTGTTACTACCACCACCCCTGCATACGAAGAAACCATGCCATACCAAGTACCTGCAACTGGCCCAGGTTTTGCTCCACCAGCTACTGTTCCTGCTCCATCTATGCTTGCTGCTCCACCTCAAGCTATGCCGGTTTATAACGCTCAATCTCCTGCTCAATCTTCATCCATGTTTGCCGCTCCACCTCAAGCTATGCCAGTTTATAACGCTCCTTCATCACCGCCAGTCCCCTTAGCGCCTTTTGCTCCAGGGACCTTAGGCAATATTAATGCACCAAATTCTCCAGTACCAGGCACTGCTCTTAACCAAATACCAGCAAATGCCGTAATTTGTGTTCCGGCTATGGTTAATGTCGCTGATCCTGCTGATCCCACGAAGCAAATCCAAGTTCAACAAACAACTTGTTATCCTGCTCCTACAGCAAGTGCACCAACAGCTCCTCTTCCTTCCTCAAGTGGAACCCCATCAGCACCTCCCGTCATGGCTTCAAGTCCATCCGTTGCTTCAGCTGAACAAACTCAACAACCAAAAATTGATCTACGTCAATTGTAAGGGACGAGGAAGTCTTATAAACTAGCAATATTGTTATTTTGTGATTATTCTCAATTCTTTGTGATTTTTTTCGGGATTTTTGTCATAACGTTTCGAGAAAAAAATGTACATCATTTCTAATTATTGTAGCGCACTTGCCACTTAAAATTCAAAACACTAAAATTTCTCATAAAAGTTTAAGAGTTCTTTTGTAAAATTAATAATTATTGCGCCGCAATTCATTAAATAATAATTTGAATGAATGTCACAATCTGAAAAAAAAAATCATAATCCTCATAATTTTTAACGTCAAGAAATCAACAAAATTTAACGACCATAAACCATAATTTATGGACAAAGGACGAGGCAGAATTCTTGAAAATAAATTCATTTGACGGATGATGAGTTCTGTCAGGAATAAAGTAATACAATTATTGTTAATGACCGCATGCAGTGTACAAACATTTATTATTTTTGTTATTGCGGGATCATTAATCAGTTCGGCTATTCTCAGGACGAAAAAAGATCAAACACAAATCGGGGTAATTCATCCCGTTCAGAGAAAGCAATGTGTCTTATGCTAATGGGTAAACGCTTTAATTTTATGATTTCAACTTTGCCTTCAGGTTTTATCCTGCATTCTTTTTTTGGTGTTTGAACTGAATGTGTGTTTGACTATTTTGGAAATGGAGTAATATCGATTTGAAATTGCGAGCAAATGTTTGCGAAGAATTAACATTTTTGCTAATATCTCAACTACCAGGGCTTCAACAAACTTGAAACCCAATTTGTTGAATAATTTTTCATTTGATGTGTTTTGGAATTTGTGTCTGTCCAACATTTTGGCATGTGTAGCCCACGTTATTTTTCGAAAATCACCAAGAAATAGATTTCGCTTAATTCAACATATTTCATAGTTCTTATTGTCCTGAGCTTACTGCTGAATGTCAAACTCAATTCAAAGATTTGGTTGCCGAGATATTCGCACCCGAATATATTCTTTCTGTGAGAACACAGTAAAACCAAACAAATTTTTTTTAACATAACACGGAACCAGACCTCGCAGATAGTTCCGGTTTTCAGTGACTGAAGATAACGTTCCAGCCTTTGCTGAAGTGTATCATTTCCTATAGGCAACCTGAAAAAATTAAAGGGTTATGGCGATTTGAAATCGCGGGAACATTACGGAAAGCAGTATCCTCAAGAGTGACATTTGTTTCCAAAATGTCAGCGTCCATACTTTTTAACTTCAGTTCAACGACGTTATTTGACTCAAAAATAATAATAATAATAAGTTGTAGGTATCTTCAAAAAGTCTTTGAGGCAATGTAAGTGAACTACGGCGTATACTTACTTTTTTTTTCAATAAGCAGATAGAATTTTTATATTGCAAAATGATTTTTCTATACACCAAAGCTTGCCTAATGAGTACCCTCCTTATAATCCTACTTATTTCCTTACATACTATACGTTTTTGTTAAGGTGCACTTTAAACTTAAATACCGTAAAGACTTTTAAGATTAAACGAAAAGACCCTTGACCCTACTTACACAGAGTCATTGCATACTCAGTGGAGCTTTCATTTTGTTTATTTAAAGTCACACACAAATTTCCCTTATCTCTACTACTTTAATATTTATGAATTTTCAAATCACATCTGGCCTTCACTCTCGATCGGAATTTAATTTTCTCTTTGACCGTGAACAAACAATTTTTTATGAATTTTGCCTACAGAATTAAAACTTTTTCAAGACATTCTAGAGGCGTCGTGTCGTCTTTCAAAATACTAACAAACAAAACTTTCACTTTCTACTCTAAGTAAATGAATTACAGTAAACAGAATTGCCTTCAACCAAACGTAATACTGAATTTGCATCAAATAATTTTGAGTGTGAAATCCTTGGGCTAACCTAACAAAGAAGTGCAAACACAAAACTGTACCCATAACTCGGCCCAAAAAAGTTCCTAACATCCTTTCAAAACAAAACAAATACAACTTTTTCCCAATCGCTTCCTGTATACTTTCCATAAATTAATCGAATTAATGTTTCCTTGTCCACTTTTCCCGATGAGGAAGGTCCTCTAAATAGGTCCCTAAGTGGTTTGGAAGAGTCTTATTTGTGTTCTTTTTTTTGTCGAGGGGCTGAGCTGAAACCCAAGCTCAACCACTCATGTAGAGTAATGTTTGTTTAATTCAATTAGTTATTTTCTTTCTTCCATTGAGAGTGCCCAATATAATTTAGTATCTTTTCAGATGATTATGTTACGAAATTCGCTTCATATTTGTGTCTAATTGCTGTTTGATGAAATAAGTAGATACTTAGGGACACAAATCAGAGTAATTTGGAGACAAATTGCTGTCATTGGTTCTCACCACTTAAATAATGTGCCGCCGTTGAAGAATGTGAAGGAGCACCTCTGACGAAATTTAAAATGTAAAGCAACTTCAAAAGCAATCAATCTCAGTTTTGTATAAAATTGCATTTCTTTTATTTCTCGTTATTACTCGCCCTTGGAAATAAAGAAAAAAAATCGTTATTCTTTCTTGTGAAAATTCAGGAACCTCGATTTGATTAGGGTTCCTTGCAAAGGAGAGCAGATAGAGGTAGGTACACCCTAGTCGATTGTAATGTTAATTTTTCTTTCATACTGTTGAGCTGTGTTGTAGGTAGTGTGACTGTAGCTGGGGTGTTGTGTCTGTGCTTGAAAAGAAAAACACAACTGTAATTTATTCGGAAAATAAATTATTTTCAGATAAATAAGAAATAACTGCGGTTGTTTGCCGATTTTTATGAGAAGCGATCTATCATTCCAGTTCCATGACCACAATCGCTGCGCCGCCGTT
Source organism: Sphaerophoria rueppellii (assembly GCA_920937365.1). Taxonomy (NCBI): domain Eukaryota; kingdom Metazoa; phylum Arthropoda; class Insecta; order Diptera; family Syrphidae; genus Sphaerophoria; species Sphaerophoria rueppellii. The sequence goes on along the minus strand of CAKKXW010000063.1, from coordinate 48,034 downwards.
TCGTTGAAAAATTATAATCACATCAATGAGCACAGATGAACACATAGCCGGAGTCACTTAAATGGAAACATGGAGATTTGGTTGGGTTCTAATGAATACACGATCGTATCTAGGGTTAATTGAATTTTATTTTCACTCTGTTTAGATTGGATTTAAAATATCTGTCACAAACTCTCACCACTTCTTCTTTATTTTACACATTTTCTAACAGAAAAAAGTATAGCTGAAAATGCCCAACCTTGAGGTACTCCATTTTAAAACAGCTTCGTGTGCCTATGTTTCTTTCTGATACAACTAAATTTAACCTCAAGATTTTAACTTGTCACTTTAAAGTCAAATGCACAACAACAAAACCGAAACAGTAAAAGAGGGTGACCAACGATGGAAATATAAGAACAAAGAAAAACCAACCGTCCACAAGCTCATTGTCATCAGGCTCCACAAATCAAGAATGCAACAAGATACAACCAGAACATTAAGCATCCTTAGGGAAATACTTCCTATCTCTCCTCTTCTGTCACTACCCAATCCACCTAGAAAATCTTTTTATTGGAATCCTTGTGTTTTTTTCTTCTTTCTTCTTTCTTCCCAACATGCAGATGGCTAACTTAAAGAAACCAATTGAATCTATTTCTTTGTCTCTTTAATACCACAGACAGCTTATATAGGTTAAATTTAATTTAGCTTCTTGTTGGCGTTTCAAGTGGTGATGGATTTTTAGAACCGCTGTCGGTTTTTGAAAGCTACAAATGACAAAAGAAGATAATTCGAAGAAATTCAAATTCAAATTCAAAGCATTTTCAGAAAATTTAATAAAAGGACAAATGCAATGCATTTATGAATAGAATTCTGAGAATTTTTTAAATAAGTGTTTGTCAAACTGGAAATTCAATATTTTTAATGTTTACCTACCTGTGTAACTTTTTTTTGTTAAACTGCCTAATTATATTTTTCTACGAATTGAATGTACAAATTATTCATTAAATATTCGTCTCGAAAATTTTAAATGGCGCCCAAGACAAAAACCACTCGTATTCTCTTCAATTCAAACCAAGTAAAATACAAAACTAAAAATAAAAATTCATAAAAAAGTCAAATTTAAATCACATGCTTTAAATTGTAACTTGTATTGTATTTTATTCTGTTAAATGGCGTAGTGTCCGTAGCTTAGTGGTTAGGTGCGTTTTGGCTACTAAGCAGAACGTCGTGGGTTTGAGTTCTACTCGTGCCCATAGTTTTTATTTCATCTTTCACTGCCTCTTGCGAAGAATTGACAAAACTTCCAAGATTACCAATCTGAGAAGAAAAAAGTGCTTCTTAATTTTGCCGTTCGGAATCGGTGTTAAATTGTAGGTCTTCTCAATTCTTCACACAATTCGCAATCCACTTAGGCCTTGGCTCTTCAAGAGCTGTCGCGCCACTCTATTTCTAAATGGCAAATAATGTTGAAAACCAAGAATAACTCTTTAATGATGCATATTAAGGTATTTTAAAATAATAAATGATTATAAAATTTGCAAACATCTAGCCACTAAGGAGCATTAGTTATCCAAGGATCCTATAAACTGCAAAACATCCTCCCAAAGGATTAGCAATGCCCCCAAGGGAGGTGCTCACTCTGCATCTTATTCAATCGATAATTTAAAAAAAATCCACCACTTGTATTCAGTTCGATGGTTGTCCTTGTTTTATGCATCGTCACCATTATCATCATCGTTGTTTCTTTGTCCTTGTTGTTGCTGGTAACAATAGCTTAATGGAAACGTGGGATATATCTGGTGTGTCACCTAATTGCCTGAAGTAGGTTTGATGCTTTGGCTGTCTCTCTTCTCGTTCTTAATTCTTTTTCTTTTCTCACTCTTTCATTTCTATGTATTTGTAAGTATATACACAATTCGGTAATAGAAATTGAATAGCGACGACTTTTTGTCTTGTCAGTAAATGCCACTCAATTAAGGACGATGGACATCAATTAGGTGGTAGGCTTTTGGTATTTCTATTAGGATACTAGAGATTTTTTTCTGTTCAAGTATTGTCATTATTTTATATTTGAAATCGGCTTTAATTTCATTTATAATAAGTGATTTGTGAGATTATGGTTCCCTGGACATATGGCCGGTGCACAACTAGAAATTAATACCTCTGAATCTTGCATCAGTTTACACAACTTTGTCTTCTCTTGAACTCAACCATCAGGCAAGTAATGTTGTCTTTCTCATTAAGCACAATATTCACTCTGTTGGTGAAGGTAAATGCATGTATTTCGTAGAATAACAGCAAAATACGTTCCTTAACGAAGATTTTAATTAAATCGAAATGTAATATCCGGTTGTTGTCTGAAGGAAACTGACATTTCATCTTGATAATTGATAAAGTGTTTCTTTGTTATGTATGAGAGAGGAACTTAATATCTTTTGGTGAATGAAATAGTAGTAATTACTCAATTTTTCAGACTTGAAGAAATGAAAACACTTTGACAGAAGTTCTCAAGAAGTGTGCAATCTCAAGAGGAGCTCATTCAAATGTTGCAAGAAAAACCTTATCAACTAATTTCGATAGAATTTTGATGCCTCATTAAGTTCTAATTGAAAATTAGTGCAGCATAAAAAGCATTCGACTGTTCGGTTGGGTCTGTGTTCAAGAAGAGAAAATTCAATATTTGGCCAATGGAAGGGAAATGCATCACAAAATAATTTAAAGGGTGTTCAATTGCCGAATTAAGAAAATTGAGTTTGAATTAAGAATATGACAATTCTACAAAGCTTTACTGATACCCCTGTTAGGAAGTGATAACACAAATCACACCATGCTGTGGTGAATTTCGTGACACGTTTTCTTGTGACGGTTATAACAGAATTCCATTGAGTCGTAACTAAAATCACAAGACCTTGTCACTTGTGACCCATTACAATGACAGAATCCAGTTGTTCACAAAATAAAGAAAATGTATTTATCAAAAATTGACGCAGCAAAAATAAAATCTCAAAATTAAGGAGAGACACCCTCTAGTTTTAAGGAATAAACGGTTTCGAAAGAAAACCAAAAAAAAAAGAAAAAGAAATGTTCACAAAGGAAGATTTTCTTCAGTGAAAAAAAAAACTTCTATGGTATTGAATGAATTGAAACAGTGAATTTGTTGCTATTCCTGAAATAAATTGAAATATTGAAGTGCAAAATGTTAATTGCTGTGAAATTGAAAATCGCTTGTTTTTTCTTCCTTTCGCTCAATTAATTCCTTGCAATCCATCCTTCGATATGAATTGTTTTCGTTTGAGTGACTTCTCTCAAAAACAAGTTGTGTTCAATCGAGTTCGATCATTGAAAATTTCATATTTCTTTTACTTTCTTGATGCAACAATAAAGAAGTTTTAAATTGTGTCAAGTGTATTTTGTTTAGCTCTATCGTATATTCACTGAAAACAAAAATTATCTGTAAGGTCTGGTTACCGAGTTATGATAAGAAACCCATTTTTTGTGTCCCTAGCTTATTGTGATCTCCTAATATACTTTATTTGGTGTTCACTAAGGCTTTGGTTCCTTAGAGCTGTCTAGTCTTCTCAGTACTTACAAAGGGGTCCGGAACTAATCTGTTTAATCTGTAAGACGTGTTGGAGAGAAAAACCTTCAGAATATCAGAATGGTGTTTGTCTACAAGGACGATGAAAAGTCAAGATGACGAACTTTATCATGAAAAGACATGCTTTGTTTTCCCTGACAAAATGTTTGCATTAAATTTAAAGGCGCGCTGAGAAAAAATGTGTTTGTATTGGATAAGACTAATATGGATTTTGTGATCCTTATTTGCTGTCGGTGTCATTGTCTGAAAAAGTTCAAAACAACCAAGGCATCGAAAAGACATAAATATGTCGAATGTAAAATATTAAATCCTATTGTTTTATTTTCTACAAAATTTAATTGCCAAATGGAGTCCTTGAATTAACTTTATCAAACAAACTTTGCAGACAGCAGACTCCATACTTATTCAAATTATTGTCTATTTCTACAAAATTTAAAAACAAAATCCAACTCACCTTTATTTGATGTTTGAACGCAAAAAATTATCAAACTTTTTGTTGCCTCGATTCAGCTCCAATTTGATATAACCTGGAAAGAATAAACAAAAAAATTCTCTTTAAATCAAATGTCATCACGCAAATGCTGTATTTATTTGAAGCCCAAAAATGTTATTTAAAGTTCAAAATCGTTATCGGCTACCCACAAATCCTAAATTCAGGTTCATGTTACCCACCAAAAGTCGACATAATCCACGTCACCATCATCAGACAAGCCTTCAACTTGTTTTGCATGACAATCATCAAAAAACCTTTAAGAGATTGACAATACCCACGTTATTGTCAAAAAACTTTTCTACTTAAATTTATTTTAAGCCAGAAAACCCGGCAGCAAATTTTCTATTTCTGACTTTAATAATTCCTTAAAAGTCCCAACATCAAGTGAATTGTAGAGTTTTTTTTGTGTGTCTGTTGAAAAGTCTTATCAAAGTTGAAACTTGCTTAAACATCAATTGGCAGATTGGTTACTTTCAAAAACGTCTCTGAAAGTCAACTTTGAGTATAGCTTGAAGCATAGACAGGCGATTATAGGAAACTTGAATGTCCTCAATTTCTGTTACACCATAATGTAAAAATTGTCTCAAAGACAAAAAACACCACAAGGCAGAAGTTGATTCGGCTTAATCCTTTTGCAAATTTGCATCAGGCTATTTTGGCAGGCACAAAGCGAGCACCAAAAGCAAGGGTGGCCTTATATTCCGGTTTCACAATACTTTGACAAGAATTCCGTCTTGCCTTTGGTAATGGTGATTGGTGGTTATCTTTTTGCCTCCTAGAGACTTGAACGAACAAAACACGATGAAAGGATAAACTTTGTCATGGTCTTAGCCACAATGCTTTCAGACGAACCGATATTTAGGAGTGGGTGTAGCTCTCACTGTACTTGAAGGTCCTTTAAATATCCTTTTAGATAGATAGATACATTCTTAAATTACAACGCATACAAAAAAGGGACATTGTTCTGCAACAGCAATTTGCAGCATCCATCGGCAGAGGTGCAGTATTTTGTATCGCATTTTCCATTAAAAAAAGTTAACAACTTTGTTTAAGGATAATCCAGTTTTGCATCCAGAAGAGCACATCCAGGCTGACATCTTTGCGGTCGGTGGCAGCACTGGCAACTGGTATGCCAAAGTAAAATGCATTCCGCGGTAGAACACTGAATGGAACTTCTCTGGTTTGTCGTTCCCCATAAGCCGGTGCACTTTGAGGCATTGAACAGTTTTTTTTGGGAGGCGAAATAATTTAAAGGGGCTATTATCCTAATAGAATTTAGTTTGCATAAGGAAGAAGGAAAGTTGCTTTCAAAGTTTTCTGCTGCAACAAAATGAAGTTCAAACTTAATGCAGCTGATCTCCTCTATGAATGTTGACAAAAACTAATTTCATTAAAAACTGTACAAAGTTTCAACGGTGAACGTGTTACGTTTTTGAAGAAAGGTAAAGAACGAACAAGAAACTTAATGTTCGTGTTTTGACTTCTGGCTGAAATAGTGTTTTGTTTTGATGGCTAACGAAAAACATGGATGCTGACATTATTATGGCAATTGTGTTTTGTGATCAGCACATGAATGACTCACGATAGGAATAGATAATCCTTTTATAATATCGATTTTTGCAGCGTGGAACAAACACTTTCAAAACCTTTCCTCTATTTTCTAAAATTAGCGTTGACTCTGTTTCATTAATGATTGATGATTACACGCTTTTCTTTTGTTGTGCTTGTCATTGTCCAAAAAAAGCATTGTTTGACAAGAAAAAGAGAAAGTAGAACACCAAAATCTGTTGGAATTCATTTGATTAATTAGTAAAGTGTCATTTCATAAACCTTTCATAATGATGAAAACACGAGGCCGAATCTGGGTGCCCTGAACTCAACCAGAAGTTTTTTTCCGCCTTGGGGCTGAAATTTATTCCTAAGCAAAAATTCAAGGCAGGCCAACAGATAAATGATGTTTTCGTCTTGGTGTTTTGTTTCAAAGATTTTGAAACAAAGCATGAACACCAAAAAAATAAATAAATAATTGCGTAGCTTAGGGTTGCAAAACGATACCTCTTTTATGGAGGGCAAAAATTTATCAAGAATGCTGTTGCTCGAAGCAAACGAATAAAATTAAAAAAAAATTGTTTGTTGAGTTTTGAGATTACTTTTAAGGGCTTTGTATTATAAGATCTTCTTTTTGAAATTTGAAAACATTCAAGGGTACCTTTATTAAACCAGAGGTATAGGGAGTGAATTAAGACTTAAAAGATGAGTTGGAAAAGAGGTGTTGGTGTATATTGGAATGATTGGAATAGATCTCCACATTCGCCTAGTATGGCTAATAAACGAACCTCTGTACCTTAAAGTACTCTCGAAGTTAAACTCGAGGGTAAACTGATGACCACTCCCTCCTGAAAGTAAGAACAGAACTTAAAAGTACATTGAGTCGGAGGCAGTTCAAAGTAAGGAACTGTGAGTTATCTACAATCCGCTTAATACCATTATTGGGTTCATTTTCATTTTAAAGACACAAACGATATCATTAAAAAATGATACAAGATTTCGTTTATAAAAATCGATACTCTTATGTGCTCAGATGAATGTGTCAGCGGCACGTTTTCACAAAACCATCCTCATTTGCCCAAATGAATGTGAACAGAGATCAAACAAAATATTGACAAAATGAAGGACTTCGTTAAACGATTTTCAGCCTCTTCCACCCACGCTTCTTATAACTTTCGATACTCCAAAGCCATAATCTATTTGTCAGAAAATTTAATCTTCATTTCCTTGATAAAAGCGCCACTCGTGCCTTTTTTTCCAGTCAACCAAGTAAAATAAAAACCGTTTAAGGCACACTCAATACTCACATATCCTATTAATCTTAAAAAAAAAGTCAAAACAAAAATACCATTAAACAAGAACATATTGTCACGATAACGATTCAGCCTTGTGTCGTCGTCGTTCGATGGTCTCTATAATAGCACTGTGCTTTTTGATGGAGATAACGCCAGCATTAACATTCCAACATGCCTCTGTTATGCCTCTTTAAAATCCAATGGCTAAAATAATATATGTAGAGCACATGAATGTGCCTTGGAAGGTGAAGAACAAGGGTTCTTATAAAAGACATTGTTAAAAATTTGAAAACAGAAGCAGAAACAGAATAAAGTAACCTGTTTTCATGTTTCTTTCTTTAGAACACCCTGTAAATAGACAACACTTTAACAACACTGTTTGACTCTTATTTTAACACAGCTCCAGGCTGACGATATACACTCCATCAACATCATACTTTTCATCACATCATTCGTCATACATCATACTCGTCATCCTTTACATCATCATGTAAAAAGGTGAAGAAAGTAATACCCCACTGGCATGAATGTTGTTCACAAAAAGGCAAACAAAAAATTTAAAATTGAAATATAAATAAAAACAAGTATTTTGTTCCTGGCATACATAAAACGAAATGGTTGAAAAGAAAGTTTAAGTTTTTTTTTTTTAATTTGTTTTTTTCTCAAACAGTCCCTCGGGTATCAATCATTCGATGTTAAATGTACTCAGGACTGTGTTGACAACTTGTAACCAACAGATCGATGCAAAAAATGAACATTCAAATTGTTGGTTCTCTTTTTTTGGATGATACTGAGTTGATAGTTTTGGTTTGAATGGAAGTAAGTTGAAACTGTGACAGTGGTTGACGTAGGTAAAATACGGAATCTAGAATGTATGAGGTGAAGGTTGTCTTAACATTTTGCTATGTTGAAATATAAATACAGTCAAGTTAATTAGGTCGTGAAACAGTTTTGCATTTATTTGACCGAGAACGAAAAAAGAACACCGCAAAGAATGTTAAAAGAAATTCCTTAAGCGTGGCTTAGAGCGTTTTCGGACGGAAGTAACATTCATTTTACATTTAGAACTTATAATGTCTTCAAAGAAACAAATATAATTATTCGAAACTATTCAAAACCAACAACAAATTATTCCCATTCTCTTTTGATTTTAATTAAAATAACACAAAGGCCATTTAAATGATAAAAAGTAACCATTAACCCGCCATTTATTTTTATATTTCTCCCCCATTGGAAACACCCCATTAAGAAGCACAAGCCACTTTAGGTATAATATTCGAACGACATTAAAGCTACCCTCACGAGATCCTAGCTGCCATCACGAGATCCTAGAACAAAGTTAGCTCCTACCCAGAAACGCAACACTATACACACAGATGGAAAAGTTTTGCTCCCCTTTAGGCCTTTTGTCATCTATGAGGCTATGAGAAATTATTTGTATAATTCTTTGACTATGCGTCTAGGTTTTCTGACTCTCTATATCAAACCCATTTAAGCGATTGTACCAAACAACTTTTGTTCGAAGAAAAAAATACTTGTTTCCCCTTTGTATGGTTTTCTTCAATATGATGATGAAAGGCTGAGTTTGCCCTTGGAAAAGCATCCAACCAAATCAAATCTACTGCGAAATTTCTATTTCTATTCGTAATAATCCCATAACCGTTATTGCGTGAAGACTATTATTGCCTATAAAATCTTATAACCTGGCCTGGTGCTAAGAGAAACTGGCAATCAATGGCAAGGATTGGAGCTATTTACTTGATTTTGTTTTCTTTTTGGTATCTTAATAGAAATTCTAGCAACGAAAAGAAAGAAATGGAATTGAAATAAGGTCTCATCTATTATTATAATGAAAGACAGGAAGATGTTGAATAATGAATTGGATTTGAGGTTAATATAATTTTGAAATGGATTAAGTTTTGGTTTTTATTGCCTTAAACTATAAATAGTTCGAAGAAGAAGGTTGAAGTTGAAGTAAGGCAAGAACCTATTTCGCAGTAACTCGGAATATTTTTTCGGACGGAAGTAACATTCAATGTGTAACATCAAATGTGACGACATTTAATCAAAAGGAAGAAACCGCAAATTTATTTCTGGAAAGTAAACATTTCAAAAAATATATTTAGAACAAGATTTTTTCAAAGGAAGACCAAAACATTTTGTTTAAGACTTTCTTTTGAATATCAACAGGAAACAGGAATTGAGTTTTGTATTTTTTTCTTATATTTTAACTTGATTCTTAAAACAAATCGCATTTTAAAGTTAAAAAAAAAAATCACAAAAGTCGTAGCCTGATGACGTATAATTTCCCAAATGGTGCCTGTGAAAAAAGGAAAACAATATCATTAATAAGTCCCCGTCATAAATTTTAGTCGACAGACGCTACGCACCACAAAAAAAAATCTTCTCAAACTAAACAATAAATCTGGCATTAGCAATAAATTGCTCGTTGACTTTGTTTACCAAAAAGCTTTCAGCCAATCTTACATTTGCTCATCGTTTTCTTCTTCAAATTCTATGAGAGCTTTCCACACAGAAAATGGTTATTCTTCTTATTACGTTTTGTTTTTGAAACCCTAAATGTTTGTCGTCATTTCTTTTTCTTTTTTTTTTTTTTCAAAAAACAAAACTCATTTTTTTCAAGTCAAGTACCCTGAATTGTTTATTTTGATCGCTTACATTGAAATGTCCTCTGTCTGATTGCACATGGTGTTTTCATTTGAAACCAATGTCTATTTCTCCTACAAATGTTTGGTTAAGCTGTTGAGTGCCATTTATCGTTAAACTTAAGTTTTGGGAAGTAAAAATTAAAAATAATTATCTTCCAGTTATACAATTTAACCGAACAGACTCATTTTTTATTTTTTCAAGTCAAAACTTGGCACTCTAGTTAGACCAACATCCATGACATGCTGACCGAGCTATGTGCCATTTCGTTACAGTGATGTGCAAAAATATATTTATCATTTTTTGTAATAGAAGCTAAGGCTGACTTAATTTAGTTAAGTTTCATTATATCCAGAGTCATACTGAAAGTAGTCTAAAAAGCTTGGTTGCAGTTCGACGAATCAACAAATTAAATATGTTTATTGCACCTTACTGTGTTTTTCGTTTTAGTATTTCATTGTGAGTTTTCAACAATGCTCCTTAAAGTTTTTTCTTTATTTACCTTGTTGGCGGGAGGGGCAACTTTTTGGTAGGGAAAACCGAATTCGATCAAAATGGCTGGATTTAAATCTAGCTAGTGCCATGAAAATAAGAAGATATGACATAAATTTATACTTCCAACTTTTATAAGAGAGCCATGACTTTGGTTTGGGTTTTAAAAAGCACCAAAGCAAAGGAGGGGGATTATTATATTTAACTCACGTTTTATCACTATAACAGGCGAAGAAGAGACGAAGCTCAAGCTCATCATCCCAATATGAGTACGTCAGAGAATTTTGAATTCACCCCAACTTCCAAACTTAGTGCAAGTGTATCATAAGTCCTTAATCCTGGTAAAGTTACAAAAATTAAAATCATGAAGAATTATTTCTTGCTATCTAAGTTAATTACACAAGTTTCTTGTTTTTTGCTGCTCTCTTGAGTTGAATATATACAGCATGAGGAAAACTTGAAAAATATCATGCGATTTTTCTCTCCTCCCTAATGAGCATCTTACACAACATTCAGATTTCGTACATCGTATGTTCTAACTGCCTTTGACAAATAATGGTATCACGGTCTTTTGAAGGAATGGAATATCTATTTAAGACGAAACATAAAATGAAATTCTTCATCTTACGGTTGGCTGTAAAAAAAGAAAAGCTTTTATGCTGGTACTGCATTGAAGATGATGGAAATTACGATAATAATGATATTGATTCAGTTGACAGACAATAAAAAATTCTTTTTTTTTTTCAAGGTTAATTGAATTTTGTTTTTTATCACAAAGGGAGAATTATGTTTAATATTTCAAGGTATTTGCTGAGAAGTCATTGGCTTCGGAAAAAGCTTAAAGATTTATTTCTTTTTCCTAGAATTTTGAGGATTCTGTTGAAGCCAGGTAAGAAGCCTTAACATTGGTTTATCCTATCCTTATTTGTTGAAAATAAAGTTTTTTTATGAAATAAATATGAATTTAAGGAAGGAGAAGAATTTTAAGAAAGAGAATCAACGAAACAAATCTTCAAAATGTCTTCTCTTGTTTTACTTTTCTGTTCAATTAAATTAACAAATAGAAAGAATCTCAATATTTCAGCGTTAAAAATACCAAACTTTTAAGCGACTTGCTTGAAATTGCCTCGTCTCCAGTTCATTCACATTCTCGCAACTGCAAGGTGTTAAATGAAGGAACAAGAGAACAGAGAAGCATTTTGAAAATGTAAGAAAGATACATTTGTTCCCTTTAATTATAATAAAATTATTCTTGTCACAGAATATATGAACGGAGCGTAATTATCATTAAATGAGCAATTTTCTAAAAGTTCTTTGAGTTGAGGAAAGGATGGGTTGATAAAATAATGAACTAAGTAATAAGTTTTCAAATTTTCATTCAAAGTCGTTTCGCATTCAGTGATTTTTAGATAAAGTTGGGAATTCTGTTTTTCTTCTTTAAATGTTTGACTTCGATTAATTTTGCGTTTGATTTTGGTTTCGAAATGTCTTGCGTTTCGCTGGAGATAAAATTTAACTTCATATTTTGAAAAAAAAAATACTTAAAAGAAAGATTTGAAATACTGGTATAATATATCTCAAAGCGATATTAGTTTTGTGTCCATTAAGTGAAATAATATGTTTCTTTGAAACCAGACCGGTTTTATTTTAGGAGATAGTCACTTACTTATGTCTTCCAGATTCTTGTGTTCTTTACATCAGGATACTTTAATAGATGTGCTTTCCTGCGTTTAGATTTTTCTTTGAGAATTTTATTTTATGGGGTTTGAGCACCGCACCAAAATCTCACAAACCAAAAGACCGCAAGCCATATGACCGCAAACTATTTTTCCGGAGTATTTTTCCCAGAATGTCATTCGACCGCATGAAAATTAACGTTTTTTCGTCTCTCAAGTCTAGGAGAATAAAGAAGATCGAAATTCGGTACAGGTATGTTATCCTGAATAACTGAATCAAGCCACAACTTTTTCAAAACTGAAATTTAAGGAGACATCAAAAGCGATATAATTCTTCGTTCAAATAATTCCATATAAGCAATTGGTTTTTTGGTAAATCAGTCAAATCATATTTTTAAACCTTAATTTAATTTGCTTGTAAGCTATCACTTTTTATTTTATAAAAAAGCAATTGCTTTAATGAAATTATTTGAACGAATAATTAAATCGGTTCGTTCTCCAAGATTCTCAGCATTTGGTGTCTCCTGAATTCTCTAATTTTAAGTCACTCAATAGGTTTGTTCGATGTGCGCTGTGTGAGCGCTCTGATTTCGAACTGAGCTGTTTGATGTGGCTCTTTTTTCGCCCCGGTGCATTTGCATCGTGTTCGATGTATATTCAGTGCTCGCATTGGGAGCGCTCTGAATCGTCCCAAGTTTTTTCCGGGACGAGAATTTCGGAGCTATTGCTATACAAGAAAAAAAAAAAACAGAGCATTACTAACGCGTTCGATGTGAAACAAAACCTAGAGAAATTTTTCAGTTTATTGACAACTCCGTTCACAGTATGACAAGCACTGGATCGCCCCGGGGCTGGTTACATCGAACAAACCTTCACTTGTACCTTTTGAGGGAGAAATAATGCTTTTAACATTTTGCCTTCAGATGTCTTTGAACGACAAGATCATAACATTTTGTTGCGAATGTAATAATGGCAATATTAGTTACACAAGTTATAGAACCTACAACTGGAAAATATTTTTTAGATTTTAGCGGTTAAAAAAAGGTCCAAGTTATTCAAGGTCCACAAACTGTGCAGATATGCGGAATCTTGATCTTTTTGTCAATATCCCTGGTGTGAGTCGTTGACCTCTACAGTCCATATGGTTTTTTCTCAAATCTTCTATTAAATTTTCTTGCGATTACGCCCAATATTCGGACCATGTTAGTAGGTGAGTAATTTTTCATTCGCATGGAACTTTTGTGTTCTCAAAGAATCAATTTGAAGTGAACTAAACACTACGACAGCAACAAAGCTTAAAATGTTTGAATTCTAAATTAAAAAAAAAAAAAAAAAAAAACGGTCAAACCGATTAACAGATCTATTGAAACAATGTACGATTTTAAGGTTTCTTTAAATGATTCTCTTAAGATAATCAGTCTAAATTTTACATACCTTCGTTCAGATATCTCTAAGATTCTTAAATTATTTTCTATCATTGGATAACCAAATGTTTTGCTATTGTATTAAATCACAAATTCCATATAAATTAAGAGAGTTAATCCATTAAATAATAAAAATATGGCTTTGTTAAAGTTTCCCTAAAGAAATGAATCGATATTTAATGCCAGAAGATTGGAATTCTGAGACCCTATATCCTACAGTTCCTGTGGATCTCAAGGAAATTAAAAATCTTTAAATACAGCACCCACTCGAGAGGCGACAGAATTATTGGTTCTCAAACTCGATTTTTTGTCGATATTTTCGTTTCGATATCGTCCGAACACAAGCCATAGTCCTGGTATATGATTTCTTTATAATGAAAATCAAATATTTGATGATGAACTTTCTCCCCAAGGATACTGCACTGTCAGTCTTTATCTTGCAAAAAGTTTCGACCATAGCAATTTTTACTTTAAGCAACTTTTTAGATACACTGCGTACCTACCTTGCGTCTATCACTGAAACTGATTTTTATTAAAAAAGAAATCAACAAGCAAGGCAGCTTCCACTATAGATCCATAATCCTTATTTTCATTCTCGGTATTAAGAGAAACTTTAAAATTAGTTTTCTTGTGCAGTAAGAAAAACTAAGTTTGCAAAAATTTAAATAATTTTACTTTAAAATTTAATCTTAACAATGCCAAGTTTCCGAGAACTTCTTATATTATTTGATAAAATCCTCATTGAGTTTTTAAAATTGAATATACCTCCTTGCCAGGACTTTCTGAGGGTAAAAAACTCAACGTCTTCGTGCTGCTTGCTGCTTGGCAAAAAAGGGTAATATTTCGATTTGTTTATTTTCTGTGAGTGTTCTTTTTATGATTGATTTTTGAGATTTTCAATTAATCATTTCACATGAAAGTATGGAATCAAAGAACAATAATTTTTTACGGGGTTTGGGTGCGCATTTTTAAAGGCTTCCTGAAAGAGTATTGCTTATTATCTGCTTTTCAAGAAAAAAGGGTTCGTTTGGGTATCACGGCCTTTTTTGCTGACAAGACGAAGTAGTTCATATGATATGGGCCTTTAAGTGATAACAATGAACAATAGAAGTATTATAGTGTGAGTTGGGTCTTGTTTTATAATGATGTCTCTGGAATTTTGCATGGATCAAGATATACATATATAACGGTGCTCAATAATTTGAATAATGATTTGTCTACTGTCAGATTTATTTACTTTTGAAAAGAGAAAAAGGTTCAAGTCAAGAAAATCAAACATGGTTCTTATCAAAAAAGAGTTGCCAGATATTGAAAACTTGCCACAATCATAGCTCTAGTTCCTCACTGTGAAACGGACATTGAGGAGTTTTGGAATATTACCCAACTTTGATTTTTTTTCACAGAAGTTGGCAGGAAGATAGGATGAAAAGCCAACACTTTCCTTGTCTATTTGGTTTCGCTGAAATTCCCTGTCTTCTTTTTTATTATCTGCTGGTAAGCGTGTTCAAAAATTTAATCATTTTATCTTGAAGATTCTTAACAAGAATCTTCTTTTCTACAAAGCAATTGTTAAGAAGAAATCATTTACAACGATTTACCTGGAATTTGTTCCTTTCAATGCTGTCGTTACTGTCACTATAGTAGCACTATGTCAAAGGATGTCAAGTTATTAAAAATTGATTCATGGGAATTGGATCTTTTTAGAGCAGCAGAAGTATTAAACCAACTTTTCGCAACAGTCTAATTAGCTCCATCTAACGAAATAAATAACATTCGTATGAGTGAAGATATTTCCAGGAATAAATAACCTCAAACCGATGATATGTAGGGAAAATTTTAATTTTGTAAAATCTTTCACCAGCCATATCCTGGTCCAAGATAAGCGCAAAAATATTTCTGTTTTGGAATTTCATGAATAACCTCAATTTTGATACAGCATCGGTTGCTGCTGTTGTAAATTAACGAAATTTAATGAATTCGAGTTTTCACGGAATTCTTGGATTTCAATTATTTTCGATGTGAGTGTGGGAACGCATTTTACTTCTTTTTTCCTTATTTTGAAAACTAGATGTTTAGGAAAACAGATACTTTGATGCTTAATTGGTAGAAAATTTTGAAATTCTTAGCATTTTTGTGAAAACACGATTCCGCGAACGAAGCCCGTTAAATTTTGACAATAATGAATTTCTAGTTGAAGTGATTTTTTCAGAACTGTATACATATTACTTCTGCAAGTCTTTGTTTAACTCAATTTTGTTATTTTTCGAAAAAAAAAAAAAATAAGAGGAAAAACTAATTTGACGAATCATACCCGTTGTACATTCAAGCATCTCTGAAATTTCTAACCTCTGTTCCCGCAAAATCAGCCAGTGTCCACGACTTCGTTGGCTTGTCAGATGTAAATATAACGAGCTTTATTATCTATTTGCAAATTAACCTTGAAAACCAAACAAAAAATTTAAAATTGAACAGGCATTAAGATAACATTTCAATAAACCCTTACAAAAAAAACCCATTTCCGTTACTTCTTCTGAAATTTCCCATAAATTATTGTGAAACGGACAAGTGTACTCGGATCACATTACACGAACCTTCAACAAATGAATGTCAAGTCACACATTCATATAATAGGGTGCAGGCAGACAAAACGAACAACTTTTGTCGGTCAAAACGGAAACACAAAGTCATTCTCATTGATTCGTTATTCCAAAACGACATGCGAATGGGCATGGAACATGTGCCTTTTCGTCGGCTAGCCAGCGTGCAAACTTAATTCACCATGAACGCAATTATTTCACATCAGGAATATCTTTCAGGACAACATCAATTTCAGTCATTTGGTTGGATTCGAAGCGTACGTGCGTTTGTGGCATGCCATAGTATTCGTGATAGCTTTTGCTGCCTTTTTGTGGAAGCAACGAAATAGAAGAACTAGTCGAAAAAAAATAAACGCTGCAATAAATCTTCTAGTCGGTTTCGAAGCAATGTTCGACATTCAAGAAGTAGCATCCAATATTGGCTATAGTAATTAAAAAGCCTGATAATTGGAACTGAGGCTGAGGCTTGTGTATACTCTCTTTCTCTTTCTGGCGTTAGGAAACGTTGATCATTGAACCGGACCGGACGTCAAACATTCACATTCATCGTCGTATTGTAAATTGGACTTGTTTTCAGGCAACAACGACGAGGATAACAGAAAAACAAAATGGGAAAAAGAATTTCTGCGTTCAAGTGTGTTTGTGTGGCCGTTTCTTCTTATTAATGAATGTAAATGGCTTCGACAAGCGAATTAACTTGTGCTCTTGTCACTTGGTGATACTACAGAACTGACATAGTCGTCTTTGTCATCATCAGAAGCGAACGAGAAGTTTACTGGGTCTTCCATTTCATATCAGTGCGGGAGTGCAACAGCCAACAGCAAGAAACTTCAGTCTGAAGGATTCTTCTGCAAAATTCAATTGACCTGCCTTTGTTGGAAAGAGCTGATCCTTCTTTACTGTTGTACATACTGCACCGCGCCACGTCCGCGTTTCTTCTACGCCTTTTTCATTTGCTGTTGCTGTTGTTCAATATTTTGCCATCAAGTGGAATTCCAATTCCAAGTTTTTCATCTTCGACTTTTGACAACACAAGGAAAAACGAGAGAGTTGGTGAGTGTGGAGAGGGATATTTCGAAATGAATGAAGCTACTTCTCCTAAAAATGATGGAAATAAGTGGCAGTCAGGATGGTACATTAACTTAGTTGAATAACAAAAGATTTTCTTAAGAATTTTCCTTCGAAATTTTTACAATACACGACACGACACACAATTAGGATGAATTTGAAATGGTCCTTCAGTTTCTTTGATGTGTTCGTTGAGCAGTTTGTAAGGTTGTACATTGTGCCCGAAAAGATGGTGCTGGAGATTATTTTTTTTATGTTGATGATAATGACCATGTCGTTGCTATTTTTACTCTTTCATTAATATTGTTAATGGAGCTGGCTTTTTGTATGTGGTGTATTGGTAAGATGTTTGGAGTGGGGTACGACTTCGGATTACATTGAAATTTGTGAACGTTGTGTAGGTATTTGATTAAGCGTTGCCAGGGAATGCGAGGTTTATGCCAAGTAAAATGCTTGATTTAGCAAATTGGATTTTGGTGCGAATTTTATAAGTGGGTCTTCTAGGTGGCGTTTTAGGACAGGATTTATTAAACGAATATTGAATAGATTTTGTATACAAGGACTTAACACTTTTTTTCACACTATCCGATAATATCGAAGAGAGCTTATAACAAGCTGTTTCTTACGGCAAATGTCTCATCACTTAGTGCAGTGTTAGTTGTTAGTAGACTAATCTAAAACACTTCACATGTAAGAAACACTGATTTAAGTTCGTTGGCACTATTAATTTTTTGGCAAAGCAATTTAAAATTCAACTTCGCTAGCGACAAATAAGCCTTTCACTGAAAGCCTAACTTAATTTTAATTTCTAGTAACAGACATATTTACGTCACAAACATTTATATGAGATTAATGAGAGCTGGAAGATAAAAACCAAGATAAATTGTTTTGAGGTCATTACTTGGTAAACAGACCTTAAAAATAGTTTTGGTTTTCAGTGGCTGATACGCTTGGCACCCAGGCCATTGTGTTCGTGCATCGTTTGCCTTAGGCTTCCTGTGAAAATGTAGAGTGATAGTGGGTTGAAATCGCGGGAAGTTTTTTGACGACAGAAGTCACAAGAAATAATGTTTTGCCTAACCTTGATTACCAAGTCATGGAAAACCAAGCAAAAATTATCTAAATTTAATTTTTCAATCTCTGAAATTCAAACATTGTTCAATCGACTTTAAACCATCACAATCTCGTCTTGTTAGGTCGTCCCCAATTCCACGTTTGATCGAATTTCAAAAATATGGTTTTTTTTAAATTAAATTCCATACACGATACGTGCTCGCAAAAACATCAACACACACATACAAATACAAGAGTACAGGCATATGTGGAAAACAAGGCACTTCCTTATAATGCGAGTAAACTTATTTATTTATGTTAAAAAATTCGCAGCCGGATGTATTCAATTTGGATGAAACCTCTCAGCCTTCAAAGATTTTTCAAGCAATATCCTTCTGCTCTCCTCTCTACTTTCTCAAATGGCTGTGTGGCGAACACAACACAAACCTACCTTCCTTGGGTAGATATATGTATTTTTATGTTTGCTGTCGTCTGAGTTGGCAAAGAGTTTCCGTTTCGAAATTCTTGACAATTGTTAGAGTTCATTATTCCTTGTGACTTGAAAGTAATTTTTTTATTGATAAGCGGATATACGAGCACTTTTCGTTTCCACAAAGGAAGCTCGTAAATGTGTGTGCATTGTTTATTTTAATATCATCGTGTGGTCGGGAGTTGATAAGGATGCCTTAAAATTGGATTAGATCAGCTTTTGTCTTGGTATCCTTTTAGCAGAATCATGCTTAATGGCTGGATATGAGATGACAATTTTATACATTTATTTCTATTAAAATTCTCGGCAGTTTTGAACGAAAATATGTTCATAATGGAAAATGTTGTTTGTTTATTTTTGTTCAATTAACATTTCAACAGTCTGGAAAGAATATTTTCCCTTTAGAAAATTTATAAAAAGACTAATCCATAAATTCATTCTACTCCACTCAATCTCAAAGCCTATTGTAAGCAAGAATGCTTTAAAAATGTTGTGTTTCCCCAATAAATAAAAACATTCTATTTCCTCTTCCTATTTATGAAAACACTTATTTTTTCAATAATATTCGCTCATAAAGCCCCGCACTAGACAAAAATCACAACTCAACTTTCCCACCCAGAGTGAAACGTACAGTGAAACATAATTCTCGCAAATAAATACGGAAATGGAAAAAGGCCCAACATTTAGTACCAAATAAAAATAAATACCTCAATCCACAGCAATGCCATAAATCAGTTGAAATTACTTTACACAAAATAAAATAGCACTGAAAATGTTGTTTTACGGTTTCCTTTTAACAGCAACGTCTGTCTTCGACTATGAAACAAAAACACTTTCATATGATAGACCTATAGGCCGGAGCAGTGTTAATAGCCCAGCAAACTGAAAGAAGGAAAAAAACGAAACATTTCGTTAGTGAGAAAGTAAATAAATTTCCATATTCACGAGAAATGTAAAAAAAAACCTCTTTTCATTGCAGTAGTAAGAAATAATTAGAACCACAGAACTGAAATAAAATAACCGTGAAATTTGATTTTCTATTTTCATGTTTTTGTGTTCAGTTTTGTATTTGTATACGAAAAAAAAAATTAGAAAATATAACGAAACAGCATGTATTGGAGCTTTGAAAAAGTAACAACCGTCTCGTGCTTCCAAATTCATTTTCACAAACTTTGTTAGGAGCTGCTAGAAAGTTTCTTCCTCTCTATGCCTATATTTTCCCGTATTTTATCGAATTTTGTTTGCATTTCAATTTTTTTTCTTTTGGGGAATCAAGGATGGAAAAAGTTGAACGGTTGAAGTCAATGAACTTTATTTAATAGGAGAATTTGTTTATAGAAAGTGAAACCTTTGAATTTTATTCCATAAAATGGGTAAATATGTAGGTACATTCAAAATGTTTGATCTACTTGTCTTGTGTGTTAAACTTCAGAAGTGGGATAGTGTTTGTTACATTCCAAATCAATCTGGAAATGTTTTGGCTTTCCATTTGTTTTTGAATTTGGTTGCATAAAACTATGAACAAGTCTTCAAATTTTTGTTTATTCCTTTGCTGCTTCTTTGAAAGGGGGTTTTCGTTTCGTAGGAAATAACATATTATGTGCTGTCTAACGAGAAAAGTTATTTTAAAGTTTTTCACATGGTTGAACCCGTCTTAATCTCAAATTTACACTTCTTTTCAGGACCTCTCCCTGTGAGTAAATTTACTATAGCAGACTTTTTAAGGATATTTTGAGTACATATAGGCTTTTTTATCTATTCAAAGCTCATATTGATTTTTCTTTTTTGTTGGATACATGTGTATGCAAAACAGTTCCAAAGTAAATATCCCTTGTCATTCGAAAACCTTTTTTTTCGGTGAATAAAATATTTGAGTATGTATTAAAATGTGTCTACCTTTTTTTTCTTAAATAAATAACGAGGTTTTTTTTTTTGGTTAGACTTTTTGTTTATTTACAAAGTTTTTCCTTTCAACCTTTAAAACCACAAAAAAGTGCTGAATAAATGGACTTGGTTTCTTTTGTTTGTCCATTTCGAACAGTTTTTGGAAGAATTTTTACATTGACAGACATTATATTTCGCTTGAGTTTTTTCTTGATAATTTTAATTATTAATAGTTAATTATTAATTATTAATTATTTTCCTTATTAATTATTAATAAGGATAAGTTTCTTTATAGCTTTAATAGGTTTGAATACCCGGTGATTAGTAGTATAACAGTTATAACAGGACACTGCCTTATAGTTAAGCATTCTCTGAGGCTAGGGGTCTACACAAATGACTTCTGTAGAAGCTGCATAGACGAGGAGGAAGAGGAAACAGTCCAGCACCTTCTATGTATACATCCAGTACTCTCCATTACAAGGAATAACTATCTCGGTAAGCCACAATCTACACAAAATCTCTCTCTAACTTCATTAAAAGCACGAATTGGTTTGTTTAAGTTCATTACTCTCCCATGAGTATTTTGTGGTACCACAACGGATCCTTGAGGTATAAGTGAGTCAACAACAACTAGACAGGCACTATAGCCTAACCTAACCTTGGTCCATTTGAAAATCGTTGGAGCCGTTTTTTTTTTTAATTAATTTTTTATATATAATTTTTTTAAAAATGTCTTAAAATTAATTTGGGTATGCAGTTTTCAAAATCATGTAAATATACATATTATATTTCAATTTGGATTTTTAAAATTGATCCGTTTTTGAGATACAGAATTTTGAAATAAAAAGTTAAAAACATTTTTTTAAAATCAAAAAAAAAAAATTGTAATTTTTTTGAATAAAAAATATTATTTGAACACTATACCTATACGTACTTTCAGAAAAAAACTTACGCTGATTTGACTTTTATTTTTCAAGAAAATCTAATAACAAAAAAACGGTTCTGTGGGAGGTACCGTTTTGGAGCAATACAAACATTTTTTTTACATAAAATACATGAATGTTTAAAAAATAAAACTTGAGGAAGTTTGAAAAAGAATCGTAGGGGCCGTTTTGGAGAAAATTGAAAGTTTTGGTTTTTGGCCAAAAAAATCGTATGGTGGCTACCCTAAATTTTGATCTTAAAACAAAAAAAAAAACAAACTGGGATATGAGTTTTTGCTCAAACCTCTAATTTTCAAATTTGAAGTCAATCGGACTAGTAGTTAAGGCTGTAGATGCCTGTAAACTTCCAGACAGACAGACAGACGGAATCGTAATGTCATATATTTTTTTTTTTTTTACGAATTCAATACTTGCCATTTATTCTATATGTCGCAAGTAAAAAACGTAGAGTTCTCTTACTCTTAATTAAGAAGAAGCGAAACACTTAATGTATAAGAACCCCAATCGTTTAAGTCCATAAAAGTTTTATTATTGAAAACAACTCTTACTGCAATATCATTCAAAATACTACTTTATATTCTTGAGGCACTTAAATTTATACGAGAACTTCCGCAACTGGCACAAACATTATGTTTCAAGAAATTCATAAAAAGTAATCTTTTTACCACCCTAAAAATATACTCATTATGTTATCGTTTGTAGTTTCATAAACTAAAATAACAAAAAAAAAAACTCAAAAACGTTATATCTCAATATTAAGCAGAAATATATTATACCTCTGCTATTTGCCATATGAGTTCCTCAGAGCCCCACCTGGCCGACAAAATATGAAAAAAAAACGTCGTTTACATAAAGAGCAAACGAGATGAAAACAAAAAATATAAAAAAAACCTTTAGTGCATAGTTTTTCTTCACCCTCTTGCAAAAAAGAAAACAAAAAATAACACTGAGTGATGAGACGTTTTGAGTAATGGGTTCATCTGGCGAAAGAAAGAACTATTCCTGGTCCTGTCCTGGGCCAGAAAAATTATAATTATTGCAGAGGAATTTATTCAACTTTTCCTTGTCTATTTTTGCTAGATAACTTATGAGTGGTTTTAGACTTGC
The DNA here is from genome assembly GCA_920937365.1 of Sphaerophoria rueppellii. Classification (NCBI taxonomy): domain Eukaryota; kingdom Metazoa; phylum Arthropoda; class Insecta; order Diptera; family Syrphidae; genus Sphaerophoria; species Sphaerophoria rueppellii. The sequence goes on along the minus strand of CAKKXW010000063.1, from coordinate 25,719 downwards.
TTCAACGCCTTTGGCTATATCTGCTTTTTCAAATAACAGAAGTGCATTAAAAAATTAATTTGATTAAAGAGTTTTTTGTCAGTTCTTCGTAAAAGGCAGTCCCCGTGAAAGATGAAATAAAAACTATGGGCACGAGTAGGACTCGAACCCACGACTGAATTCAAATAGTTTGCGTTAATTTAACTCTTCAAATTGATTGTTTCAAACAGATGCCTTGCTTTTTTCACAGGAAAAAGATATCATGTTTTGGAACTTAAAATTGAGAATTCATACATTATTCCATTATCTTAAACAACAGCAGAAGACAATATTCTTCTACACCAAAAAAAGACAAAAAATACTACTTTAATAACTCCATATTTTGCAAAAAAACATGTCTTTCACGATTTTCACAATTAATTACCTTTGTTCCTGTCAAAAAAGTTTCCAACACTATTCTCTGGAACTCGAAAATTAAAACAACTTCTCGTAATACATAATACCAAAAGGTAACCACTCAAATTTCAAACAATAATTACTCACAACTTGCGAGGACGACGACGAACATTGAGCTCAAACTATAGGGTGCACTTCCGAGCTAGAGAGAGAGAATCGAGAAATTGCAACCTTAAGATCCTGCGGTTACTTTTCAATTGTGAAAACTTTTCAAAACGTGTTAAAAAGTTGAAGTTTTCAGTTCAACTACAAAGTTTATAATGAAATGTGTTCTTCTTTATTTTGGTTGTTGCACGAAAATTGGGGGAAATAGATTTTGTTTTATGTGAAACTTTGAACAAGCCAATATTGCACACAATTATTTTCAAACACACAAATACACAGTGATGTTCATTAAATGGGCAAATATGATATTTTTCGGTGCCATGAAAGCGGAAGCAAATGAAAATGAGATGTTGAAAATATTGTTATTATAACAAAGGACTCCTGCAATGTATGCAATTTGTCTTATAGTTTTTTTTCGTGCCGAGTTAGGAAATTGATGACTAATGTCGACATTTGAAAAAAAAACTGCACTCTTGCATGCGTCGAAAAAATTATATGTATTAAAAAACTATTTTATTATAGACACAGATAGCCAAATTATTTTATCCTCCAAAATCATTATTTAAATACACAAAAAGGAAAAAAAAGACACCACAAAAATATCCATTTATGTACTTTCTACCGATCAACGGATTAAAAATGGTTATTTAATTGTAAAAATATTTATAAAAAATAGTCACAGCTAAACTTAATATTTGTACAGATTTATTTCAATTTAATTATTCAATGATAATATTTTGTAAGCAATGAACTTTTTAATTAAGTTAAAAAATGTTAACAAAAAACACAAGATAAATATTTGCCTTTTGCTGCGAATTATTCGGATTTTGTCAATTATAATAGCAGTCATGAGTGTAAAAAAATATAAACAAAAAGCCGACAAAATAAGTGAGTTGTTTGACTAAGTTAAAATGGAGTTACTGAATTTTGTTGTTTTTTTTTTGTGTACAATTGAAAATAATTTTAAAATAATCTTTAGTTGCAGTTAGTTCATTTTTTTTTGTGAATAAAACGCAATCAAGCGCTGAAAGAATTCCTTAAAGAAACATTCATGGAAAAAGGATATTAAATTGCTTTTGAACTTTTTACTGAAATCATGATTTCAAGTAAGAATTTTTCAACAGATCTGATTGACATAAATAGGAGCCTGAAAAAAGTCCGAACATGCATTTAGTGAATTTCTTATAGTCATCCTTAAGACCTTTCTAGTAACAACAACTCCCGGTACGTTTTAAATATCAAAACCATAACCTTTTTGTTGCACCCTTTCAATAGTGTGTCGTTGACAGTTTAATACGAAATAAATCGTTTAGCAAGGTCTTACCGTTTTTCCATTCCTCTCCGCATGATAAAACTTTTTATTGCTCATTAACCACTCTTATGTACTCTCTCTATACGGTACTTATTTTTTAGTATTTAACCAACAATTAGGACACGTTACACTCAAATAATTATGACATTTTACGACGTACTTTCATGTGCTTTCCTGACTGCATACCAACACAAGGAGGAACATCCAACTCCACGCAACATGTGCTACTTTTGCAAACACTCATAAAACTGTCCCCGCCAGACTCTAAGTCGCTATAGCCGTTCCATATTTCAGCAATGGCGTCATAAAAGCCTCACGAAAACAAGAGAAACAAGACACACACAAAAAAAAAAAAAATCCCATCCGTAATTAAATACACCCAGCAACCTGCCATCTCCAGATGTTTCGAAGCAAAGTGTTTATATACTTCCATCATAATACTCTAAGCGACAGTGCTGGTTCATTTCAGGGATTTGATAAACGAGCCAGAAACAAAAGAGGGATAAACTTCAATTCAGACATGTTTGACAAAGACGCTTTTAGAAACGACCGACGACGCAAATGCGTGTTGTCTCCAGAAAGATAAACGCATAAGGTCTTTGACGTGATCGTGTGACCACTGGCTGGCTTTAATTCTGCTTTTGATGGTTAACATACACGTCGATGGCAGAAAATCGTTCCACTGGGAGTAATTTTGACAATGCCTTTCTAGGAATTTGCAACGCTTGCACGAAACTAATAAAAGTGCGAAATTATATGGTCATTTGTTTTGACCACTATGTAATAAAATGAGAAACTCAGTTGTTAAAAGGACAAGTGAAACGACAAAGGACATGTTTATTGAACTGTCTGTGTGACTGGGATTTCAAAGATATTTGGTTTGGCATGTTCAAAGGACATGGCAGTTGTGCTGATTAATGTGATTCGATACAATTTACAAGCTAGTCAACGTCAAGTGACTTGACATGTTAAGAATTCATTGGCACTCAATGATTACATAACGTCTGTTTTGGGAGTCATAAAGAGTATTTTTATTATATCTACGACTCGCATAGTAATTTTTTCGTAACATAGTATCGATTGATGCTAACAGGATTTTTCTTTTCCACTATTAATGTAATGGAAATTTGATAGTCACAGCTTTTCAGCACTGACTGTGAATTTTGAAGCAACAACTTCGGTGTTCATTTGTGAAAGTCATTTCATGCAACTATCTTTCCTTTAACTTCGCAAGTTGTCTTGAAAAGGAATGTTCACCTTTCACCACCTTTCTGGTTGATGTTATGACATGACGTGTTAAGGATTCAGTATGACATCGAACGTCTTTCATCTTTGAAAAACGAATTATCAAAAAGAATAAAATCAACACACTAACAAATTAATGAGAATTTTGTTCACTGTGGCGTACACTTACCAAATTCACAGAACATACATCGACAGCCGTTTCAACTTCAATCACTAGTTTAGGTAAATAAAATCCAAAAAGTGATTAAATCCTTAGTAATTCTGACTTTCTATCAACACAGAAGTTTAAAGGACTCTTCAACTTACTGGTCTCGCAACTTTTTCATACTTCAAAATGAGCCCTGTTTGGTTTAAAATGTTTGCTTAGATTCACATCGGCTGTTCTACAGAAATATTTTTTCTTCCCGGATTTGACTTTGCGCGTTTTGAAAAAACAAAGCAAAAATCATTTCACGTTGTATTTACAAGGGCATTATATATAAATAAATGAGACATCGCTCGGCCAAGCGAAATGTCACGTCCCATTCATTTTTATTCAAAACACAGACAACTACAATCTTTTTATTTATTTTCATAACTCCATTCACAGGCAATTCAGTACGGAAAATGAAAAAAAAAATGTACGCGTTCGCATCGCAACCATCCCTAATTAGTTTCAGTGAATGTCTCAGAAAAGAAATAAAAATGTTTCATAAAGTTTTTTCCCACGAACACTTATGCCGAATGGAATGTCCTTGTAAACATTCATTAACGTTGTTTTCCATTGAGGATTCGTTAAGAGCTCCACATTAAGAACAAAATCCTAATCTTATTATGTCTTGAACGTGATTCTTTTATCAGTTTTAATTACACTGGCGTACCCAAAAACAACAAATGAATTAAATTTAACTACAGGTGTACGCTAATGTCACTACAAACAAAATGTCCTTAGAGACAGCGAGAGAGGCAAACGCTGCGGAAATCAATATTTCTCATCTGTGTCAAAATTGCGACTATGAGTAGAACCTATATATTCTATTTAAGAGCAATGCAAGGTCGAAATGCAATCAAGTACGCATGAACCGCAAAAAACTGTAGCAAAGACAGTAATCAGTAAGTAGAAAAATAAAAAAAAAAAAAAAACAAGAGGAAGACGAGAACTAGACTGATGGATGACGGGAGACATAATCCAACTAAATAGACCCAAGGACATTAAAATGTTGCCTCATTTCTATTAATAGCTGATATTGCTCTCAAACATTGCTGATGTGTCATCGTGCCGCGCCGTTACCGGCATTACGATGGCAGGATAAATCACATTATACAGCAGGGAGATGGAAATGAAATCTTCCTTTTGTTTGATTCCTCGAAAACAATATTTTCCATCGGCATGGATCCAGTTCTGGATTTTCGGATATGACATGCAATGTGGATTCATTTGTAATGAAAATCACGAAAATTCCCAACACGAGTGTATCATTCTTCGGCAAGCAAGCAGGAAAAAATCAAAACAATATGAATAAACCAAGAAAAATGAACAAAGCACAATCTCGAGCTCAACTCAAGTAGTGTCACGTTTGTCTCTACCTTCGTCTCAGTATGCTCTTATGATAAGATAAAGAATCCACTCGTAAATCGTAAGCTGTGTATGATGAATAGGAACACCTTTAAGCAATTTGACAGATTTTTTATTAGATTTGTGCTCAAAGTGGCTTAATTCACTTGTTTTATGAACCCTAGCTAGGTGTGGCTATGTTTGCTCGTTGTCAGGATATGCGTATCGATGATTTCGGTTGGCACGTTAGCATTTAATTATGTAAATTGTTCTCCCGGCTAGGGAAACTGTTTTTCATGTTTTTATTGAATTTTCTATTAAAATATCAATTTCCTTTCCAGAACAATTTATTCATTTTGACAGACATGAAATAACTGGTGCGCAAAAATGCGTACACGTGTTTTTCATTCTCAAACTATTGTCACACGATAAATTGATGAAGAAAACCAAACAGGTACGAACCTTTCTTAGCTTTGTTATTTATCACTTTTTAAATTGTCAAATTGAGCTTTGGCAGTTTCTCATACTCTCAGTGTGATTTGGTGATTTGAGAATTCACCATATCGACACATTGCCTCAGGGGAACGGAAATTGATGTTTGTTTCGTTGTTTTGTTAAAAAAGGCTACGCCACAGTGAACATGGCTCATGTACCCATAACTGACCAGTGAATTATGTTCTTTTTTGACAATCTTGTTAGCCTTTGAATCGTAAGAAAACTAATATTGAAAAACAGTGCTTGTTCGGACGACCTCCGGGAATTTAAAATTTGAATACCTTACATTTTAAACAATGTTTAGCGCTGGAAAGCGAAAAATCAACATAATATCAATTTAGCTAGATTATGGTTCACTGGGGCGTATACTTACCATTTTATATTTTCTACATTTCTATGCGAAAAGGACACAATGCAGTTTCTTTGTTGAAATTTATTCTTTGCTCAATATTCAATATGCTGAGTTTTCAAGGAAAAAATTCACTGCCAGGAAATCTCAATTTATTGGCATCATGACGTGAAAAGCAGAAGGTTTGAAAGGACCGATGTATCCTGAAAAGAATCATATTGGTTGCATTTCTGCTTGCCCCATTCATCAAAACTTTTGTTGGGAACTTGGGAACTGAGAATTAAAATGATTTTAACGAATTGCTTGCTTTTGAATGGGGTGAATCCATTTTTAAACAATCACCGACCTCGTAAAGGTGGCTTTAATTGTGTTGATGTCAAGAAAATCAGCAACTATTGAGTTTTAATACAAGGGATTAGGGTTTTGAACCATGAATTATAATATGCAAGGTTATTGTCGGGGTTTTGATGAAATATTTGAATTATTATAAAAAAGCGCTTACAAAAGATGATAAAATTTCAAATCCATATTTTATTATTAAATAACTGACATACCCTATGCTACCTACGCGATTTCTTTTTAATAAAATATCAGTCAAATACAAAACTCCAGTATCCACGCAAATTTTGAATTTGAAGAATTCGGCAAATTATTGTAATGGGGTGCCCGGAAAAAATCATGTCTGCATACGAAACATCCCTTCTTAATCGACATAAATTCCCTCTGATTTATTTTCTCCGAAAAATAAAAATTCTTAACAAAATCCTTAACAAAAATTAACAGCGAAATAATCAACGAATATTAAAATCCTGTATTTCGCTGGAATCCTTCGCCGATTGAAGAGCTTTACATGTATTTCCCATTTGGAATCGAATATTTGATTTCCATTACGAATTAAGCAACAATTCTGGTGAATTTCTATAACAACTTTGCAAATAAATTAATTAGGAAATGTCAAACTTTTGCACGCTTGCCAAAATCTTAAACCCCATGTGGCAACTTTGCTGGTGAATTCTGGTTAACGTTTTACTCAAATCAAAGAAAAAAACAAATAACTAAACTTTGAGACATCAGAATCACATAATTCTTTTTTCATATTAAATCTCTAAAGAGGGTTCATTGAAAGATGATTTTTAATCCGACGAAATCCGCATTGTTGCATTCACTTTTTGCGTTTTAAATTGCCTTCAAGGAAATACCCAAGAAAAACAAATTGAAACGATATTAATCTTAACCTAATGGAATGGCTAATCTGCTGTAGATAAATATTTAATATTTAACTTGTGGATTCCAGCAGGATTGACGTGATTGTGTGGGTCGCAACAAAACACCAAACGCGTAAAAATGTCGTCGTCGGTTACATGTGGCAAGTGGCGGAGATGATTGTGAAATAGTTGCATGTCACTGGGGACACACGCAAACGTCCTGATTGTTTGAATATCCATTAATTTTTTATTTTTTTGTTGCCGTTCACTCATGTGTTATTAAAAGGATATTCATACACAGTAGGGGATAAGTGTTTACTGTAGCGTATTCAAGTGTTCTATTTTTAGTGAAATTCCCAACACTTTGGAAGTTATTTTAATGGTTTTGTGCTGAAAATAAATAAATTACTAGAATCATGCCGAATGGGCATTGCAATTGGTTTTTGTTTACCTGAGCTGAACTGACCCATCAGGATTGGAGTTAATCGTTTTTTTTGTTTATTCATTTGTGGAGTTGTTTGCTCTACGGATTTATTAATTTTTTGTTGAATTTTAAGGAATTGTTGTTTTTCGGTTGATTTAAATAAAAATGATTAATGACTGCAATTAGGCAAACGAATGGTAATGACTTTTGTAGAACGATATTTGCAATGAAATTGTTATGGTTTTTTTAGGTTTTAAAAAGGTGAAAACATACATTAATATACCCATTTGAAAAATATATATTTGACATTATACAACATTACGAACGACTGAAGCAAACGTCTGTTATTCGTAATAAATTTTCGTTGGTGAAAAACCGTTGGAAACGATAAGAAATTTAGAATTAAGACATGTTATTGGCAGCAGAATTAGTATGCACGTAATTTTCTTACGGCAGCAAAAATCGCTTCTATTAATTCACCCGAATTCTAAACTCTTATTTTTTATTTTAATAAAAAAAAAAATGTGCATTACTGGGTCGTACAAACTTGCACCTCTATTCCAAAAATTGATGTCATATGATTTCCAAAAAAAGTTGTTGATTAAAATAGAGTGGCGCTGCAGCTCTTGAAAAGCCGAGGCCTTATTGGTACTCTCATCAACAATTCTCTAGGTGCGTGTGAAAGATTGAGGGCCCTACAATTAATGCCGATTCGACGGCAAAGTTGAGAGCACTTTTTGTTGTTTAAATTCAATCTGTCAAACGTCAACCTCTACTTCAAGTTTGAGTCATCGGACCTGGTTAAGCGTGTGCTTAACAACGACTACGGACGAATCGCCGACCACTTTGTCGATTCTCATCATCGAAGCATACTCGAATCTATTTTTTTTTACGAATTCAATACTTGCCAAATTGTGTTCTACATGTTGCAAGTAAAAAGAACACAAATAATCGACGTTTATCCCCTCCAGCATGAGCAATCATCTTAAATAAAATAATTCGAACGAAGAATTTTGTTCTCCATGATTCTCAGCGTTTGGCTCCTCATAAAATTTCTGCTTTTGAAAAAGGGTAGGCGTTATTCAAAAATCTGAAGATGCACCAGATTTTGATCTCCTGAAATCTCATTACTTTGAGTGATGAAAAAAAGTGAATTGTTGTGAAAAAAGTTGGGATTTTTATGGACAAAGTTGACCCGGTTAAAAGTATAGGCACTGATGCGGGAAAGTACTTTCCGGGATTTTTTTTTTCAAGTTTGGTCTATATTTGTTGAGCATAAATCAAAAGCTCCAAGAGAGTGTCATAATCATAACCAAAATTTTATTTTGATAGATAACGCTTAATTTTAATTTTAATTTTCCTGCTTCGTGAAAGACTTAAATTTCTAGAGCTAAAACTTGAAGCCTCTATTTCGAACAGTAGTCGGTAAAAGAAGAAAAGTTTTTTAAATAATGTCGGTCGTTTAAATTTTCCGATAAAAGAAATTTTTGAATTTCAAGATATGATTGACACTTAATTTTGGACTTCGTAGTTTTGGCTTCCAAAAACAAAAGAAATGCATAGAGAAAGCAGAACTTTTGGTTTACATTTTTGTGTTTGAAATTTTGAATGCTTGTCTTTATCAAAATTTGGGAAAAATCATGACTTTCTTGCAGTAAAAACTTTGACTTTTTTTTCGTGGATCTCTCCGTCCATCGGACAATTTTCATTTTCATTTAATAGGATTTACACAACATTGCAAACTTGAGGTGTCAAACAAATTTTACCTAAAACTTAGACAGTCAGCAATTTTCCACAGAAACAAATTATGTTAGCTTCCCGTTTCCTTAATGTTTGTATTCACCTTGACTTTCCAATATCATAGTATGGCTTATCTCCTCATTTTTGCCTCAATTACCATAGTTTTTGTCCACTGAATTAGGTTCGGATCACCATGGCATAGATAAATGGGAAATCTTGTATTCCTCTTTCTTTGTTCATTCCAAAGTGCTTGTTTTAATTAAGTCCTAACCGATAATTTATAAATAAGATCCATAGAGGCACACACTAAGTGACACTTTTTTTTTTGCTTTTTGGCTTCATGTTAAATTCTTGCCTAATCGAAAATCACTTGAGCTCAAAATAAATCTACTTGGAAAAAGATCTTTGAATTCTTTATAAATCCAATACACCCACGACTATTTCTAATGGTTCCATATTTCGTTGTATGTTATGAAGGTGCGATGTAATTGCAGTCCCTTAATAAATAAATGTCGCTTCGTATGAAAGGGATTGATATTCACTTCGAGACCAAAGACAATCCTGATGTTACTGGAGAAAGTTGAAAAATTCAATAGCAGCGTTTTTTTTTTACTATTCACACTCCGAGCAAATCATTTTAAACTACTAAGTCATTGGTGTGTGTGTGATTCTAAAAGCTGAATTCCTCCGGAAACCATTCTTCCAATGCACTAAGAGTAAGTTCTAGAAAAATTCTACTTGTTAACTGAAATGAAATTGCAAATTATTGGAACGTAACAACAGGGACAACAACATCGTCAACAAATTCTCAAACAAAAACACGCACCCCTATATGTTCTGCATGCACAACATACTTCTTTTGAATTTGAACAATTTCTTCATTTAAAAGCACGAAATTGAACATGAATGGAAGTGACTCACTCCTTCCTCAACACACAGGTTAGACCGTGCCAGAAGAAACCAATTTATCTCAAGTATTTGCTCTGTTTTAGTAGAGTTTATCTTTTGTTGTAAAAAAAAACTCGCAATCGCAATGCGTATCAGCCAGCCTTATAAGAAAACTTATTAAAATTAACACACAACATGACGACGACACCACATTGCCTTCATTCACACACAAACACATTCCTAAAGCCGACCGCGACGTGATTATGGCATACAACGATGCTTCTTATAAAACCATGAAAATCCTGAATGGTGGTGAATAGATGCACAGGATGAGCTTAAACCCACATTTATGAAGACTTCGGATGTGCACGTTGCACATATCCACACATAATAACAGTTTTGCTTCGAACGAACGTACAAATCTGGAGTCAAAAGGCAAGGGACTTTCTGGGCCTTGGGGTACAATCAAATGCTCATTAGTTCGCACAGAGAGAATTCAAAAGGTTCTTCGAAATTTATCGTTATGTCAAGTTGGGAAGGGTAAAGTGGGGGAGAGGAATATTGTGACTGAAAAAAATGAATCGTAAAACCATCATTGTTGACATGTTAAATTAACATGACTCAATTTAAACTAAAGAAAATTAATTAAAACATACACGGCATGAGTTTGTGTTAGATAAATGAGTGTGAGAATATTTGTTTTTCAAATTGGAGATCATCTTTTATCTTTGTTTATCTATCGATTGAGAATAGATTGAGTCTCCTCTTATACAACACATTTCTCTCGGTTTTCGTCACGTCAATTTGGATTGGAATCTTCAATTTGATTTTTGTTATTATTTGAACAATGGAAAAAAAGTCTAATTTCATGCAAACCGTATGGATTTGTCATCAGAAATCTCTCTTATATGCTCTTACCCTCACCCAAGGAGGATTCTTTCCAAATTGAATGTGCTTGAAGGACTGACAGAAAAGAGTTTAACCCAAGAATAGCTGAAAAGTAAACATTTTGATGACTCTTGTATAGATCTCTCTGAGCTATATGTGCGTCATTGTAATCGAACACTCTCTCAATGTGTGTAGGGCAAAGACCTCACTCTCTGTTTTTAAACATAAGAATAACCCCAATTGCAGATAGCTAGGGAATTGAAGTCTTGGTGCATTGATTGCGGTGAGGTGTGATGCGGAGATATACATTTTCCAAGTGCTCAATTCACTGAAATTGAACAAGTGTCATTCGATACTTAAGGCGGAATGTATTAAGTGATGTTTTTTTCCCTTTATCCTTTTTTCATGCTTTTAACATTTTTCATTCAATAGTTCCGAAAAGGATGATAATTTTTGGATTAGCTTTGTTGATAAGCTCAACTATATGTTGTAATTTTTGGGGATGTAGCATTTTTCCTTTCATTTTTTGCAGCAATACATCACCTTGGCCATGACAGTTCGAGACGAAAGCAAATTTTTAGGCATCCAATCTGACAGAAGTCGATTGAACAATAGCGAAGGATTTTCAATTTTATGTTTTGCCCCGCGCACATACACAAAACGAACGACTTTCAATAACCTTGCGCTCCTCTTCAAATAATCTTTTTTCTCGAAATAACTCAAAATTCCAAATCATGCTCCACCTGCTCCTCCCAAGCTACGATATAGTGTGTACAAGTTGCGTATCAGTGAGTTGAGTTTTTGATTGCAAGCCCTAGGGCGTTTCACGATGCAATATCTCGTGCGGGTTCAAATACAAACTCTCCCTATTGTTGGACCAACATGATTTATTGGAACACGTTGGAGGCGTTTGCTGACGATCGGAGGTAAATTTTATAACAAAACTTTGTTCATCAAAAGATGCTTTTCTTGTGCGGAGGTAAGGAAAAGTGTTGATTTGTTTTTTTTTTTTTTTTGTATCCAAAAGTTTGAGACTTCGAAAATTTTGAGGTAATAATTTTGTTGAGTTTCATTTTTTTTCCTGTGTGTGAAGATAAGTCTTGTTAAAGAATGTTTTCGAAATAGTTGGTTGTTCGATGTTTCTAAAAATATTGAAAATCACCTGAGAGATAAATATTTTTCAACCGAAATTGAGGACAGGAATAAAGTTGCACACACAAAATATTTTCTTTTAAGCAACACTTTGCCACTCTCTCCGGTAAACTCGTCAGTTTTCAAGTTTATTTTCTTTACAAAAAAGTATCTACTTGTTTGGGTTTTATTTGAGAAACTTTTACGCCTCTCTAAAATATTGATATCCGATGTTTTTTTTTCTGGTGAACACAAGTCTTTTTTATTCCTTGCTACTGAGAAAGTGTTCAAAATGTGCTGGTACTTAAGAAGGGATTTATATTTTCTCATTGACTGACCAAAACTTTTAGAACTGAATTTTGGATATCTCTTTTCTTTTCTTGAAGCAATAATTTCGTAAAACGTATTTGTTATTTGCTTTCAATGGAAAAACATTATTAAATTTTTCCCAAAAAATGAAAATTTTCCAGCTAATTATTTATTAACATAAAAATTGTATTATTCTGAGAAATGATGGGTTAATCTCTAAAATTGTCACACTTAAACACTTTCAAAATGATTTATTTAAAATAAAAAATCAGTTCACAATCATTGTCCCCTTTTGTTTAATTGAATTGGCTATTTGCCAATTATTATCTTAGAACACATTAATAAATGTTTTGATGAAACTGCACTAAATAGATCAACCAAATCAAATCTTCCAGGAAATCAGCATTTTATTTTCTTATTATACTAGAGTTTCATGTGCGCTGAAGAACAAACATGAAAAAATAGTGGTTGATTCGTACTGCGATTTAGTTTTGACAGAGGCTTGTCGTTATAACAGGAACAAGTCGGCATATCATTATAAGTCAGACCCTTTATTCGTTAATGCATTTTAAACAAGAAAAGAACATGAAAATATGACACAAAGATATATTGGATTTTCTCGATTTTTAAAGATGCGATAAACAATATTAACATTTTATCTTCTTTTTCCATTTGCTCTCAATACAAATTTTAAACACATTTTGTAGTGCAGTAAACAATTTCATAGACTCTGGTTGAATTGATTTTTGCTGTCTTGTTCCAACTGAGAATAAAAGAAATACCACTTTGTCATCATTCTCATCTACAAAATTTTAAAAGACGTCATCTCCCAAAAAAATGTCAGTTTTCATTTCTAAATTGAATTTTCCAAGAAATTCTTGGGAATCCTTTTAATTTTTGTAATTGTTGGAGATGTGTTTTTAATGCCTTACAAGGGTCAAACAGGCATGAATTTGCTTGAAGAGGATACGACAGGTACTGAATGTTGTTTTTGAAACAAAAAGGGACCTTTTTTTAATTAACCAGAAACACCAGAAAAGATCAAGGTAAGTTTTTTCCAATGAAAATGAAATTAGAAACAATTAACCGGGGACTTTTTTCTGACGGGGATGCTATTGATATAATTAAGGTTCATTTGAGGTTTCATTTGCAATACTGTCTTTCAAATCATTCCAAAAATAAAAAAAATTAAAGAATTGGAAAAAGGAAAACATGAGCTTAGCTCGAGGTCAATTGTTTAAAAAGTTAAGACCGCCAAACGTTAAGTTCTTTTTAATTAAAATAATTTTCATCAAGGAAGATCTACAAACCAATTCAATAAAACATTGATTTTGATTTTCAAACAAGTCTCGGCTACAAGAATCGGCAAACGAAGAGAAAGCACAAATTTATGTCAGAAACTTATACACGAAAATTATTCCATGCTGTGAATTCCTTTATCTGATAAAAATCTTGACCGCTTCACAGATTTCTCAGCACGAAAAAAAAACGAAATAAAAATAAACACACAAAAGCAAACACGGAAAAACTCTTTCAAATCCCTTGGATTAGTGCCAAAAACCCATTTATTCTTTAATATTTTTCTCCACTAATCCATCAATGCGTTACTATGATGATGAAATATATACACACCAGCACCACCCTTTCCGGCACAAGCCAGACAAAAAAAAAGAAACAGAAAATAAAAACGATTATGTGTTTGCTGAGCTCTTGATTCTTGAAATTCAATCAAGAAACTCTCTGAGCCGTGTGCGTTCTGCTAGCCTAACCTTTCATTTTCTTCTTCTAACCCTATAACAAAACTAGACCCATAGTTGATACCAAACCAGAAGCAAGTTTCCTATCTTGGCTCTATTACAGAAACGAAGAAGAATTGTCCGCACTCACTCATATCGTACATTTTTAAATTTTCAATTAGGTTTTCAATCGAATCGAAAAATATAATTCCATTAGAAGGTGCAGGATACAACAAGGGAAAAAGGACAAACTGACAAAAAGGACACAAAGGAATGTAAGAAAAGAAAAGCAAAAGGAATCCTGTTTGCATTACTGTTAAATGCAATAAAAAGCGCTCTGTAAATATTTTTCATGACAGAGTTATCTATCACAGGCCAGGAGCCGAGGATTAAGACTACATCATGATACGCCCAATAGTTTGAAGCATAAAAAAGCAGAAAACTGTTGCGAACACAAACCTTAAAGTTATATTGATTTTTTTTTTTTTTATGGAAAAGTGACATGCTATGAGTCCACTTTATACTCACGGGAATTCGTATACCTGGTTCCGGATCAGAGGACATATTTTTGTTTTTTGACTTACCAAAGGATACAAAAGGATACTTTTCCATCATTGTCTGTTGTTTGTCCCTGTAGAATTGAAATGTACACACCACATCTGATGATGAAAACGAATCACATGACAATCGGAATGACTGTCCTGTGGCCAGTGAACTCTCTTCGAATAAGGAGAGTAGATCTGTTGCCTTAGATGTTGCTTGGTGTTCTGTGAAATACCGTGTCACAGATAAATTAAACCGAGTGAAATATGTATTCTTTCTTCTTGTGAACGTGAGAGGAAATTTTCGTTTGACAGGACACAATCACACTTAACAAAGAACAAGGAACACCCCTAGGGCTAACAAGGATATCACACCTTCTGTAGATGCAGATGCAGACACTTTTACGTTAAACTTATGAAGGGAGGCAAGGAAATCACTTTTGACAAAATTTGGACCAAAACATGCACAAAAATATTTGGGTCAATAAATTCAATTCACCAATTTACAAGATTCAGATTTAATGCAATTTGCTTATCACTTTAAAGTGTTGATATAATGATTTAAGTTCACTCTCGTTTCTATGTTCTACAAGAAAATTCTCACGAAATTCCGCCTAATTGTGGACGCATACGCAAACAAACATCAAAACTTCCGACGAAAACGAACGATTTGGAAAAATTATCAGTATAACTGCGTTCGCGGGAAACACCCAACCAATTTCGCTGAAGGCCAGATATAAACTGATTGGGAAACGTTCTTTGATAGCACAGTTTTCGGATGCCGTCGAATGAAGAAATTTTTTTTTCCAGGAGAGGAAGTGCATGCGCAGGTGGAAGCCGGTGAAAATTTGTTTTGGAGGAAAACTAAAACAAAAATTGAGATTATGGGAAGTTATGTTGCAGAGTATTCAGCAACATGTTGCTCTCTCTTCTTTTGCCTGGTTGCATTATTTACAGTCTCCTTACCAAAAAATCCAAATGATAGCTAAAGCAGTTATGACTACTGTGTCGTATACTTACTTTTTTAGATTCTATCGCTGACCCAACTAATCTATAGTCAAACTTAAGATGTTAACAGCCCAAAACAATGCTCACAAAGCCTGTCAATCAATTTGCAACCTCTAATTCTACTAGTGCCAATTCCGATCAGCAGCATTGCTCGCACTTGCAATACTCAAACAACTTGACACGACATAAAATCACCTGCCAAACCGATACCCCTTTGGCTAATCTAGTTCCTGGAATTGTAATAAATTCTCAATTCACCCACAAACTCACATACAAAACCTATTAAAAGCATGTCTGGATCCATCATATTCCCCTGGCTCAGTTCAAATTGAATGGAATTCGTGATTACATGCAAGGACACACAAGACAAATTGTCTACTAGACAAAGTGCATCTACTTACGGGCCAAGGTTGTTGCATGTATTTCCTTCTGTATGTCATGCATGAAATACACTCTCTGTCAACTGAAATGAAACACACCTGTACACGTGTTCCATTCACCTAAAACACGAATGAAACCGAAACTGCAAGTTTTTTAAACGGACACCTGACAACAACGGGGACAATGAATTGGACTGAATTTCAGCTGCACACACAATATACAATTTTATTTACTCTCAAAACTTGAAATGTGATTATATTTTTTTTTTTTAGAAAAAAAAATAAGATAGATGTCGTAAAACTGAGAAGCGAATTCGTTCGAATAGGTAATTTTGTTTCTTTTGTTTATTAAATTCATCAAGGAACCCCGAATATATGAAAGGAATGGATTTCTTTTTGATCACACGCTTTGGCGAAAACGGAGAGTTTTCTCCCGTTTGGAAATAAAATTTTGCTGCAGATAGAAAATTTTGCTTACCTTCGTTCTCCTTAATTCTCATCAGATCGTGTCCATGAAAATTGATGAGTTTAGAATATTACTTACTTACTTAAGGTGGCGCTACAGTCCGTTGTGGACTTGGGCCTAAATCAACAGGCTCCGCCAGCTAGCTCGATCCTTAGCTAGTCGTCTCCAGTTGATTGAGGTCCTCTTCCACTTGAGTGCGCCACCTGAGTCGCGGTCTTCCTCTCCTTCTACGTCCCTCGGGAATAGTGTCGAAAGCTTTCCGGGCCGGAGCATTGGTGTACATTCATTTAAGGGGGTTCGGTTAAAATCTATTCTCCAAGTTTAAAAGTAAACAAAAACAAAGCAAATTGTTCTAAATTTATTGAGTTAAAGAAAAAACTGTGAACATCATAACAAGATAACTCTAGTTCTTTGTTTAAATTTATAATTTCTTTCACTTATTTACTTTTAATTAAATTAAACTTTTAACTCCAACAATCAAAATAAATTTTTTCCCATAATGTTTGCTTGTGCTTCATGTGCGGAACATTTACCAGCTGAAGGTGACTTTGCAGTTTGTGCGTCATGCAAACGCAAGTTGCATTTCCAATGTACATCAGTTTCCGAAAAAAGCTGGAGAACAATGGGGATT
>CAKKXW010000062.1:54609-71942 GCA_920937365.1 Sphaerophoria rueppellii | reverse complement strand
AGTACATTTTCTTCATTTTTCATCCGTAAAGCCTGAACAACATCGGAACATAAAGTGCCAAGAAGTACAAAACAGTGGAAGCTATGTTCTGTACTGCTTCTACAAATGCATATCATCTCCCTCTCAAAAGTGAGCATGAACAGAAGCTTGACCATGATCGAGCTTTCGCTGTGCACAAAGTTCTCAATACGAATACGAATAATTATTTGTACTTTTTACACTTTGTGTTTCGATGTAGTTCAGACTTAATTCATCACGTTTACTAAGCCTATTTTTATCCGTTTTAAAAGCAAATTCTATGAACAACTTGAATAAGCGTTAAATATCATGGTCAGACATAATAGGCGTGTTTTTTTGCACGCGTATATACGCTTAAAATTAACAGTGCAAAAAAACAACAATTTTTTTGTTTTAGCAATTTGGCATCACAAGTTGATGATATGTTAACGACATTGAATAAAAAGTACAGGAAGCGGTGTTAGCTACATGTACAGTGTACGTGAGTGAAGCAACAAAAATGTCTTTATTAATTTAATTATCTGTGCTTAAACGTTAGGTTTCTCTCTTTGAATTGCTGCAAAATGTTTGGAAGAAAATAAAGAAAAATTAAATTTTGGATCTGATGTTGAACAAGGTGAGTGTTGTAAATGTAATGTTTTATGAACTTTAATTGGTTCCGATGATATTTTACATTCCTTTTGTTTGAAGTGTCCAGAATATAATAGTTACCATATCTCTGAAAACTGGAAAGTTTTCTATATTTGGGTCTACATTTAACAACATTTATCCGTACATTTGTTCAATGGGGATGGACGATGAAATACCTGTTGCGTTATTTTTAATGATACGTGATTCCATTTGCAAGGCAAGAGGTTAGACGCGCGCGAAAATTTTGTTCGTTGGGAGTGTGGATGATATGGAACGCGGATAGAGTTTGGCAGTTCGTATCAACTACAATTCTTTTCGCGACGAATAAATTTGTTTTCTCAAATTTATTAATATTTGAGATTAAAAATTTAATTTATGCATCACAAATCAAACATTAACTTCTTTTTTTATCGTTTTGTTGACAATTTGTAAAGAAATACGGCTCCAAAAGTATCTAAAATCACTTCTCTTCGCTCATTCGTCGTTCGTTGGTCGTGCTCATGTGAACAGTGCTTTACATAGTAGGGCCCCTGTTTTTTTTTTGCGAAAGCATATACAAAATATACTTGGCACTACTAGAACTATTCGATTATCGCATATTAAAACGTTCTTAAAGAATTACAGAGTACAGAATTTGCGAATTCGAATGATTTTACTGTAGAATCGAATTACGTTGTAAGGCCCCTGACTTTGCAGTCCTGCTAGTTGGCTTTGAATGGCAACCAACAAGGCCACAATGTCTGGCTGTCCTGCTGTGGTGCGACCGGTGGTGGAACCTGTCTTGCTTTACCTATTCCTTTCGCAACTCTAGCGTAGAAAAGATCGGGTCTCACGAATGAATTTGCTATCGGAGATTGTCGTGCAGATTAAACACTTGAGCTGGGTCAGTCCCTAACCTACATTCTGCTTCATGTCCCACAGCAGCCGGTATGTACCAATCGATGTATTATACCCAAGCATCAGACATTTGCTGGATTTACCTACAAATTCCAATCGCTTATCTTTTGGTTCAAAACTGAAGCATTCTAAACAGAAATTCTCAAATGGGACAGATCTGGTTTTCTTCCAAACCGAATGTCAGACGTTGTCTGCTTCACAAAATGTTTCGCAAATACAGGTACTCGTTATTAGTTTGCTGCAAGAACCGTTTCATTCCTGAATTCAAAGTCTATACCACTCACGGCAAGCGTAGTTATAGATTTTTTTTTGAAGTATTCGCTCATACACAGAGTTTATCCTTATATTGTAGGAAACAGTATGCACCATTTTAATACCCAACATTACTCGTAGTATTCGCGGGATATCTGTCGCTATGCTCGACAGATTCGCCCAAAATAGGACCTTCCAAATGCACTAACGCAGACGTGGTAGGGGTGAAGAAATTTGTTCACAAAAACAAGAAAAATAACAAGAGGTTATAGAAAATAGTTCCAGTTTCGAATGCGTCGAAGCTTAAAGAGAGTACCTCTATTCCCTGTAACCCCAATTCAATAAATTGGAAAACTTTCTTAATAACCTTTTTGAATTTACAAAAATACAAAAGCAATGAACAGAAAGAAAACAAAATATTCCATACCAAAATCTAGACTTCCCTCTATTCAACGTCTCTGTTATTCAAATGACAAAAACTTCAGTTTAAATCCCTTGAACAAACGCCTTGATTTTATGTTTTTTGTTTTTGTCGTTGAGACCATCTATTTTGACTACAACCACCTTTCTTATTCACTTAGGGATTTCAAAGATAATGTCAGGTGAATGAATTCAACCTAAATCTGTCAAGGTCCCTTGTTAATTCCCCAAAAAACTTTGACAAGAAAACTTTGTTAAGACTTTTCTTTAAGTTTTTTTTCCTCAAAAAAAAAAAAAAATAACTGGCAGATCAAAGTATAAGTTTTAAAATTAAGGTTAGAAGCATCTTCTAGTTAAGAAAAAATAAGCCTCTTTTTTGGGCATTTTATTCATGGAAAAATATTTTATCCTCATAGCTCGAAAAGTTGCTCGAACTGGAACCTTGAAATGAAAAAAAGGCTACAAAGCACCTACCTTATATTCTGTAATTAATTGATGAAAACAAACAAAACTCATTTGCAGTTCAAATAACCCATGAAACCACAGAATGAATTTGTAAATGATTTATCCCACTTCCCACCTTCAATGTCAAAGGCGTTATCCTAATTGATTGATTGTGTGCTCCCAGCCAGCACCCAAAAACAACTCACTATAGCTTTCAACCGATCCAAACTGCCATCGTTTCATTCCACAAATGCTACCTGTGTTAACCTTTTGCGTCATATTCACACGATTGATGTGTTGTTTGCGTATACAAAAGCACCCAGCATCTAGAAATGAACATGGATGTATATTTATATACATAATATGTATGAAGATGAGAACAGGATTGCGGACCTCTACCTATTTGGAAAAGACCATTTGGGCTTCTACTTGAGCCTAAAATTTCTTCCAAATATTAGTTCAAATGTCAATTTGTTCAATACATAAACAGAGAGAGATAAACATATATACAGAATATTATATATAGGCAAGGAACCTATCTACGTTAAACATTCATCTCCTGATCCTTTTGCCACAATGTTTGTTTATTTGCACCTGTGTGAGACTATAACAAAGGACATGTAATTTGTTTAAAGGTTTTTGTATTGTTAGGTACTATTATTGGGCTTGTGCTGTGTTGTTAAGTTGTGTGGTTGTGTCTAGCAGCCAGCCCCTCTGGCTGCTGCTCCTGCTACGCCTTATTGTGCCTTGTTTTGTTTTTAAAATTGTGGTCGAGGTGTTAGCATGAATTTGTTAAAGATTACGGTTTTCAGAGAGCACATAGACACACACAACAAGCAAAAGGACGAGCAAGCATAAATCAATATTATTTC
Source organism: Sphaerophoria rueppellii (assembly GCA_920937365.1). NCBI lineage: Eukaryota > Metazoa > Arthropoda > Insecta > Diptera > Syrphidae > Sphaerophoria > Sphaerophoria rueppellii. Next base: position 68,409 of record CAKKXW010000062.1, on the reverse strand, counting down.
CCACACCATGCTGGGTTTTTTTCTCTCCGTTGTTTTGAGCATCTTTATCCCCCAAATCTCAATTGCTACACCTCCTCACAACGCCCCCCAAAAAAATATAAAAAAAGGAAGAACATAAAGTATGAGAGTTGAGGAAGATTGCAGAGTTGGAGACGAACTCATAATATTAAACAAAGTCATATGGGTGTATGGAGAAGTTTTGGAGCATCAGAGAAAATCCAAGAGGTAAACACGTATCATCACAAATGGCTACTTTTGAGACGTGTACAACTTTTATGGCCACCATTTGTATCTGTTATCCTTTGGATCACATTGTCTTTTCGTTTGTTTGGCTTCTATCTACATATGAATTTGGGTATAGTTTTGTCTAAAGGTTGATTTCTGGCAGGTGCCTTCCTAGAGTTGTGGACATAAAATGGGTGGTTTATCTTTTAGTTAAATAGTCATGATTCTTTGTTTATCGTTGTGTTGTTGGTGTATAGCTGTTGTCTTTTGTTTTTATGGTTGACTATTTATGAAATGTCCTGTCCAAGTAACTTCCATACTGAAGGATCTATTTTAGTATGGAAAAGTTGTAAACTTATGTCATTGATGGACCCAAGCAGTTAGGTAGCTCGTTAGGTGTTGGCAACATGTTTCAGGAGTTTTTATAGACGTGGCCATTAGGAGAGAATCACGACTCGGTATTGTGTAGTTGTTTGAGATTATCATCTTTTAGCAAAATGGATTGGATTTAATGGGTGGCCGAGAGAGTACCTACTAACTCTTTTCGACATGAATATCTATAAGGTTTCTAAAATTTTCAGAACAGTGAATTTTACTATGTTTGGGTTAATTTATTCAGAAAAATGCGATAGGCATTAGTTTTTAATTGACGTTTTGACAAATATGTTATGAAAATAAAAACACCTTAATTGAAATAATGAAAGCAGGGGTCTTAATAACTTTTAAGCTGTCGAAAGCATCGGCTCATAGCTCATACACTCTCACTGTTCTGCAGAGCCTGAACCTTGCGAAAAAGTTAGGAAGAGTAATTACGCTAGCATTTATACTTATATGTAATTATGACGCTCGTTCCAAATCGAAGGTGTTGGTTGTGTTGGTTGGTTCAATTTCCCTCTTCTGCTTTTGTCTGCAGTTCCTAATGCTATTAAAATATACAGAAAATTTGTGGTTCGTCCCTGACACGAACCTTATTTCAGCTCTGTTTTGGGAGTGACACCATAATAAGGTTGATGTTGCGATGCTACAATTGCATAACATTATATCCTTAATGGCATTCATGAGACAGGTTCCCCTAGTTTTTATTTCATCCTTCACGGGCACTGCCCCTTGCGACGAACTGACAACACTTCCAAGACTTTCAATCTATCATGAAAAAGTGCTTGTAAGCTTTACCGTTCGGAACCAGCGTTAAATTGTAGGTCCCTCCCTTCAATTCTTCACATACAACTAGAAAATTGTTCGCTCTTCAAGAGCTGTCGTGCCACTCTTTTTAATTCTTGAGACTGGGTTGTAAAATGAGTCGTTAGTATAAATCCTAAGTACGTAGATTTGAAACGAAAATCCGTTGGTTTGGATACTGCAAACTAAAATATTAGAATAAACTCAGCATTTCGGAATAGTCATTGCCCATGCTGATAGAGTACACAGTGAGGGGTAGTCATCTAATACTAATAATGTAGAGCGGCAGTACAGCAGCGTATAGGAGACTGCGGAGAACTGAGCACGATTCGTTCCTATCCACACCTGGTATTACTAGTAAAAAGCGCATAACCATGACGTCATTGTATTCGAGATAGTGCAAAGTTGAAATAGACTGGTAAACCAAAACGGTATTCAAAAGTTCCAATTCTTAGGCGTACCCCCCGTGGCCCAGGAGAACAAAGTCGGAGACAGAATTGTTTCCAGTTTTTGCTGTGGCAAAGTTCCTAATCATTCACAAATCTTTTCTCCCGGATGGTATTCTGGTCATTGTTCTGAAGAGGTATTCTCCAACGCTGGAAAAACCTTTGCGCTCGTTCAGAGTAGTTGGAAAACAGCATTGATCCAGATCCAGATCCAGCCTTTACCCAAAGAAGGCGAATCCTCATCTCTCTATTATTATCGGCCGATTGCACTTATGTACCTCCTTTCAAAGGCTGAAAAACTAGCAGCTCATGATTTGATTATTTATCTAATCCAAAAGTCGAACAAATTATTACACCGTTTCGGAGATAGCAAGATGGTTAAACTTTATTAAGTCATTTGATTTTGTCTGGCTGGCAACCTGCTTTCGGTTTCGTAGAATCTGTACATTGCAATTATTTAGAAACTTTCTTTCCAACCGCTACAAAGCATGCAATTGTATTTGACTGATTCAAGTCTGAAACCCACAAAATAAAGGCTAGTGTGCCCCAGTAGGGCCCCGTTTTGTCACCGGCCCTCTTTCGTATTTGTATACATGATCTCTTGTCTGTAACTTCTAATTCAATAAATTGTTTCGTTGACGATAGTACCCTTAGCTTTTCATAAGATACACATTCCTCCATATTCCTGTGGAACTGCAACGCCAAGCTCATTAAACTCTGGCACATTGTACAATAGGGAATAAGAAAGCGCTTCAAAAGTCGAAAACCCAATGTTGCTGAACATCCGAAAATTCTCGATTTGTTCATCTCTAACCACCTCTTGTGGAATAAGAACATATGCCATGTCGCCAAAATATTAAAAAAAAATATAAAACATACATTAAAAAAAAAAATATAAAACTTACATAGATTCAAAACTTTAACCCCTGGTTTGACGAAGAATGCAGGCAGGCTCATGCAGCCAAGCAGGAGGCATACAAAGCGGCGCTGCATAGAAGGACAAGAGGTGCTCGTGAGCTCTATGAGTAAAAAGAGGAGAGAGGAACGCCGGCTTCTCAGGAGAAAAAAGAGAGAGCATGAGAAGCGTCAGATCGAGGATGTTGAGAGAGCCAAAAGCAGGAATGAAGTTCGGAGGTTTTACCGAAAGGTTAAACAGTTGGCTCAAGGTCAGCGAGCAAGAACCGATGCCTGCAGAGATAAACAAGCGAACATCATAGTACAATCGCAGTCAATGCTGGGGATTTGGAAAGACCACTTATGAAGATTGTATAACGGTGACGACGAACAAAATACCGCCGTCAGACAGGAGCCTTTCATCGGACACGATGATAGCCAACAATTCCGTGAACCCGACCTAGAAGAAGTGAAAACCGCAATATCACGGCTGAAATCCAACAAAGCCGCTGGAGCAGATGGACTAGCTGCTGAGTTGTTCAAAGCAGCAGCCGACGAGCTAGATAGGAGCATGCACCAAATCATCAAATCAGCATTGTTTGCCCGATCCTGAAAAAGGGAGATCCTCTAAACTGCGCCAACTATAGAGGAATAAGTCTACTAAACATCGCCTACAAGATCCTCTCTGCCGTAATATGTGAACGTCTGAAGCCTTCCGTCAACAATTTGATTGGTCCTTATCAATGTGGCTTCAGGCCAGAAAAGTCAACCATCGACCAAATTTTCACGTTGCGGCAGATCCTGGAAAAGACCTATGAACTCCAAATCGATACCCACCACCTTTTCATCGATTTTAAGGCCGCGTATAACAGCATCTACAGAGACGAACTGTACAAAGCTATGTCTAGTTTTGGCGTCCCTGCCAACACAATTAGCACAAAATGGTATTAATTCGGTTGCACACTTCTTAATTCATTCTTATTGTGTTCTTAAATGGGTCTCACCGCTTCTTAACTTCTTAATTCGGTATTTTTTCCTACTTAAATCGTCTATTTCTTTGAGTTCTTAATTCGTTCTGCTTGTTCCTTCTTAAAGAATTCTTAAAAGGTTCTTAAATCGGTATTTCTTATAAGGGTTTGTTTAGAGCTCCTTAAATCCTTCTTTAAGATTACTATATCCAGTAGTCCATTTTCATTTCATTCTTAGAGTTCACAGAAAATTTTTCGCAACTGTGCTCGTGTAAATACAAATTGATTTGCTGTCTTAAAAGAAATTAAAGTAACTGGTAGAAGGCCTAGTTATTATATCACCAAGCAAAAGTGAAGGCGAGGCGCCGCATTACAGAATTGGAGGGACTTTGTAAATTGAGAAAATACACCAACAACAAGCCAAACCGCTTGCAGAAGACAAAAAATCAAAACAAATACTATTAAAATAGATGAGCATAAGAGAAACTAAAACTAGATACAGAATTCACTGACAATTTCTTTTTTTGTCTGAGAATTTTGTAAGAAGGAGTTAAGAGTGCGAAAAGAAGTGTTTAAGAAGACGCTTAGAAGTATATAAGAAGGAATATATTCCGTTTAAAAACCTAAATAAGAACCAAATTATCTTCTTAATTCATTCTATCGGACCGCCCACTTTCGCCTTTTATGTACTTAAAAGGTACTTAAAGAAGTCTTAAAGAAGCGGGATAAGAGCTTATAATACTTCTTAAAGCCTTCTTTAAGTAATTTTGTGCTACTTGTGAAGCTCGTTCGCTTCTGCAAAATGACGATGGAGAACTCACGCTGCTCCATCAGGGTTGGCAACGAGCTTACGGAATCTTTCGACGTCAAAAAAGGATTCAGACAAGGCGATGCACTGTCATGCGATTTCTTTAACATCGTTCTTGAGAAGATAGTGCAGAACTCTAACGTCAACACCAGAGGCACTATCTTCCAAAAATCTGTTCAACTTCTCGCGTACGCCGATGATATTGATATAATGGGAAGAACACAGCGTGATGTTAATGGCGCCCTTGTGAGAATTGAGACAGAAGCGGCAAAAATGGGTTTAGCGGTAAATGAGGGAAAAACGAAGTATATGCTGTCTTCTAGGAAGGACACCCAACACCGACGGCTCGGGCAGAACGTCACAATAGACGCGTATAACTTCGAGGTAGTAGAGGAGTTTGTCTAGCTAGGCTCCTCTATAAACACGGGCAATAAAACCAGCGCCGAGATCAGACGAAGAATAACTCTTGCTAATCGCTGTTTCTTAGGGCTAAGAAAGAAATTGAGTAGAAAAGCCCTCTCTCGAGCAACTAAGGTAAAACTAGCTGGCGGAGACTGTTGATTAAGGCCCAAGTCCACAATGGACTGTAGCGCCACCTTAAGTAAGTAAGTAAAATTCAAAACTTTAGTAAAACTCCAACCTCTGTGCTTATGCACTATCAGTTTTATACTTAAACTTCATTCGTGGTATTAAAAAAAGAGCTCTAACAACTATCGGTGACAGATACATTGCTAACTCATTTAAAAATTGCTAACTCATTTACTTCATATAATAACTGGTTGAATTCCTCCCCCTCAAGCTAAACTTCGAACAAACTGTCAAATCCAGAGAATGGTTATATATACGTACGAAACGCGAGTGTTGAACCCTCTTCCACTGTCATTCTCAATCATTCCAATTTTCGGAAATACAAGACCAATGACACCGACATACAACTCTCCCTAACCGAAGTTTTTTAAATGATTAGATTAAACCATGAGATTGTCTATTTTGGCCCCATATCTTAATCCATAGTTTGCCTATGGACAAATTTTAGAAGAAGAACATTCTTGACCCAATGGAATGATAAATTATAAGAAATGTTCTATATTCCAACGTTATTAGAAAAAAATAAGTATACGTCAAAGTGAACCAACTTAAATCTTTTCCTAGAAGAAATCATGAAAAACATATGTACATGCACAGAGTTCACAAAATTACCTCCTTTTTAGCCTATATGCCTCTTCTATCACATTTGTGTGTATATTTGCAAATAGAACATTGGAAGTTTAGAATGACATATTGTGCAATCCCAAAGTAAAGAGTAGGCAAATACTCTTGGGACAAAATTATCAACTGGATGCAATCAGAGAAATTAATTGAGGAATGTGGTGAAGTGAAAGGATCCATTTAAATAGGATACCCTTTAGGAGTGGCCATAGCACTATAAAACCTTTGAGTCGTTGAAATTTAGAATAAAATTGAAAGCATAGAAAAAGTAAGGCTTACAACGTAGTTGTATTATTCTTTTGAAATGGTTTCGAAGTTCAGTATTAGAAAAACAAAAAAATAAAAATGAACACATGCCCTCCCGGACTCATTTACCAGAAGGTGTTATGGACCAATTAAGCAAAACCTTGTATAAGAATTTCAATATTCTCATACTGCAATTAGCGAATATTGAGAAATATTCTTAATATTTAATACTTACGAGCGAGCAGCTTGCATTAAAATACATCAGTTTGTCAGTTTGTTTTTGTGACAACACTACATGATGCATGAAAGTCAAAAGAAGGTTAATAAAAGAAAATTCTGACAAGTAGCTTTGTACACAAATATTTCTGAGAGATAAGAGTCACATATGTATGTCTTGTTTGAAGAGTAGAAGAAATCTCATTGGAATGCAGGTTCGGAGAAATACATAATCGCACTGAAATCTCTTGCCCATGCAAAAAGCCTTATCGGTAATTACGATCTGAGCTCTATGTCTCAAAGGAAGAAACGAAAGCAATCGAATGGTTTTTAGTCTCAATGTAAAAATAACATGAATGGCAGGAAAACAGAAATGTTCATTATACGTGTATGTATTTAAGCCTTGGAAGGATTGAATATTCAGTATTAAGCAGTGGTGCCAAACTTTTGTTTAAGGATTGTTTTGAAACTTCTCATGTTAAGTTATACGATTTAAGGTTTTTAAGAAATTTGAATATAAGAGACGTTCAATATTATTTTTAGTATGATTTGATTTTTTGAAATTATTTTCTTGTGAAACATGACTCGAGCGTTTTTTTCTTATAATTTGCACCCACTCACTTTTTATGCCAGAGACACAGTGAGTGCATTAGGAAGAAGAGAAGGGGTTGAAAAGGAGGTGTCGGTGTACATTGGTCTTAACTTCTTGAACATTGTAATGACTGGGAAAGACAGAGTGTAGAAAAGAGTTCTACATTCGCGCAGTATGGCTAAAAAATGATTCTCTATACTTAAGAGTACATACGAAGCTGGGCTCGAGGGTAAACTGATGGGCATTCCTAGAAGCGCGAGTATTACGGGCGAATTGTTTGAAGGGAGGAATGCAACTGGCTATTTCACTAGAGCAATTACCGTGAAAATAGCAATAGAACAAGGAGAGACACGCTACGTTACGGCGGTGGCCCAAAGGAGTGAATGCGTCAGTGATCTCTCTATCACCAATCATTCTTACAGCTCTTTTTTGAATTCCATCCAAAGAGGCTTAAGTAAATAGCTGGAGCACCTGCCCAAAGGTGGGAATTGTACTCAAGCTTTGGACGGATATAGGTTTTATAGATGATAGCCAGATCAGAGGGGAAAACAATTTCTTGCACCGTCTTAGAAACCCAAACATCTTGCGGCATTTTTGGCGACATCGCGTATGTGTTCGGACCACAAGAAGTGGTCAGTGATGTACATACCGAGAATCTCGAGATGTTCGGTCTCATTGATGCAAATGCCACTCATGGACAGTGGCAAGGGGGGTATATCTCGCTTCAACGATACAAGACAGCATTGAGTTTTCGAAGCATTAAAATCTAAACGGTTTTTGATTCCCCATTGTACAATGCTGTTTAAATCAGAGTGAGCTTATCATGTTTTGTCGTTGCAGTTCCACATCCGAAGAGGAGGGATGTGAATCTGGGAATGAATATGAGAAGCTAAGGCTACTATCGTCAGCGAAACAATCATTATCATTTATGAAAATGAGGAATGGAGCCCTGGTTCACACCAGCATTTATATTGTGGGTTTCAGACTTGAATCCGTCCAATACAACTTGTATTGAACGGTTCGAAAGAAAGTTTCTAATCCAACGAAGAAGGGATTCATCGATACCGAAGGCATGCATTTTCGATAAAAAAGCAAGATGCCAGACTTTATCAAATGACTTTGAAATATCAAGTGCAACAATCTTACTTTCTCCAAAACGATGTAAAGATTTGTTCCACTGTTCGGTGAGATAAACCATCAAATCACCAGTGGACCTGTTTCTGCAAAAGCCGTACTGCCGGTCATTAAAAAGTTTTCGGTCTTCGAGATATTTCTTGAGCTGATAGTTAACTAGCGTTTCCATGACCTTAGAAAGAAGGGGCGTAAGTGCAATCGGACGATAATTGGAGAGAGAAGACGATTCGCCTTTTTTTTGGGATTGGCTGGACAAATGCTGTTTTCCAACTGCTCGGAACGAGCCCAGAAGAGTAGGATAGATGAAAAGCTTACGCAGGAGTTTTGCAAGCGTGGAAGAACACCTCTTCAGAACAATAGCGGGAACACCATCCGGACCAGCGGATTTATGTATGATGAGATCCTTGGACTCTCGCCACAGCACGAGTGCGAAAGAAGATTTGTCCCATGGAATCATTGACGCGCTCAAGAACAGGCGGAGTCATGACACTCTCAGGCTGCGAAGAGCTGGCGGCGAACTGCCTAGCAAAAAGGTTCGCTTTCGCCAGTGAGCTAACAACTGGAGTGTCTTTGTCAACGAGCGTAGGGACCGAGGAAGAAGAAGAATTCTTCATATTTTTTAACAAATGACCAAAAATTCTTACTGCCTTTGGGACATTGCAGTATTTTTTGCCTTAATTTTTGGTCGTGTAAGAATTTGGTCCGCCGAATATGTCGTCCATTCGCTCGAGGTGGCCGAGCCACTTTAGTTGTCTTTTCTTAGGTCATAGGTTGTGGAGAGATAGCATGCACTTAGTTTTGTCGTCGTTTACTTCAAGACCAACGAGCTTCGCCTGTTCTTCAATCGCTTTGTAGGTCTTAAGCACAGCTCTCTGGAAGCGACCGATGATGTCAATGTCGTCCGCATAGTCTAGGAGAAGTAATTGCTTTCCGTGCTCACACCTGCTTTGCTCCTGGATTATGTTGAAAAAATCACATGATAGCGCATCTCCTTGTCTTAACCCTGCGCAATGCGCATGTTTGGAACAACTCGGCTGTTCGTTAACCATTTGCACACTGCAATGCGTGTTGCTTAGCGTCATGCGGCACAGTTTGATCAGTGTGTTCGGGATCCCGAATTCAGACATCGCCATCATAAGCTCTTTGAAATAGATGCTATGATGAGCAGCTTTGAAGTCGATGAAAAGATGGTGGGTTTCGACTTGAACTTCTTTGGTCTTATCCAGGCTTTGCTTGAGTGTGAATTTTCGGTCTATCGTTGTTCTGCCTGGCCAAAAGCCACACTGGCACGTACGGTTAATTGTGTTTCAGAAAAGTTTAAGACGCTCACACAGTACGTTGGATAGGATTTTGTATGCAACATTAAGCAGGGATATTTCTCGGTAGTTTTTGCATGACATAGGATCACGTTATTTGTAAGTGAGGCACAATGGAGTTTGCATTCTTGCTCCCAAACTTTTTTGATGGCCTGGTGCTGTAGTTAAAAAAAAAACATCCTCCATATTTAAAGAGTTCCGCGGGTAAGCCTGACGGATTTGTCTTTTTTTTACCTCTTTTGTTTGATGTCGCTTCTCTTTCGTCACTGGCTCGTTCGACATTATGCGAATGCAGCAGCTGCTGGAAGTGGTGCTTGAAGACATCTGCAATTCCCTGCGCTTCAGTGACTAGGTTTCTTGCACGGTTTCAGAGACCCCGGTTCTGGGAACAGAAGGAAATTGCTTTGACCTTTTAAATGAACGTTTAGTGTTGTTCTTGGTACGAGGCTCTTTGAGCTGAAAAGCAGCGGATGCTCTTTTCTTCATTTTCATTCCTTCTGTATTTTCGGAAATTTTTTTCAGCGCATTCATTAGTTACAACGAGTTATTGTTTGGGGGTTGTTGGTAACCTAAATTTTTAACTATTGCACGATACTGGCTTCAGAAGGTGTTGACGTTTGTGGCATTTTGGAGAACGGCGGCGGTGGAGAGTCTCGTACTCTTTCATATCGATGTTTACATTTTTTTTTCCTTTGGACAGGACGTATTTTCTTGTCGTTTAATATTCGAGCCTGTTTGGAGGCTTTGCTTTCCAACTTACCCACCAAAAATATTTTACCTTCCGTTCCGATACCAAACAATGCTTCTGTACCATATAGCAGACGGGGACGGGGATGATGATGGCCTTATAGAGTGCTTCACGAGAATTCTTAACTAGGGATGATGATGGCCTTATAGCAGAGCGGATAATGATGGCCTCATAGAGAATGCTTAACTACTCAATTGCTTTCTTAGCTTGAAGAAACAGCGTTCAGATCTTGGTGCTGATGTCGTTGTACGTGTTGATAGCGGAGTCAAGGTATACTAACTACCACGAAATCCATCTCTGGATCTTCAGAGTATCATGATTAGAAATGAAAAGAGTCTTGCACTCATGCCGAATGACCAAAAGTTAATGAAGATTGAAATGTAAGACCCTAAGTTCAAAAGTGGACTTCCATTTTTTTTCCAAGAATCCTTCAGGCAGGATTATATAACTTAGAAATAGTTTATTAGTGTTACTTTATTATTTCCAGACAGCAAAATTCTCATTTAACTTTTAAATAAACAACACTGAAATGAGTGTTTTCTTAAGAAATCTTTTTTCAATCTTGCAATTTCAACTTCAACACTTTCTTTCAATCGACGACAATCTGTCGAAGAACTCCAACGACATACAGCAAACGATGACAAAGTTTTGTGTTCATTTGATTTCTATCATCAGACATCAATCATCACAACATTATCCCACTTCCAACAAAAGTTATGACTGTAAGCACTTATTCAAATTATTTGCAATACGAATACTCAAAATCACTGCAACATGACATCAACAACATAGTCTTTCCCATAGACGATAAAATACTACCCGATACCACTTTACTTCACTTTTTTTTCTTGTTATCTTGATATTAAAACGGGACAAGGATACAAGGATGGTTTTTAAGGATGGCAAAAACTTTTAACTGAAATTCGCACTTGAATTATTATTCTCTGTTCGTCATCGACATTCATCCACTTGAACACGGAAAACTTGAGCATATCCTTGAAAATGTCAAATGTCTAAATATGATCAAAATATTTCCGCAAAACTTTTCGTTCCTTTTCGACGAAACATTCCCACAAAATCGAGTTGCCTTAAATTCCTACCTCCGAATAGTGACAACTCAAAAACATTCTTTAGCATGTCATATACAAAACTGGCACCAAGTTAATGTCGATTTGTTCGAAGAAGGTATATACATATAATTGTGTTGGTGAGTGTGAGTGCTTGTTTATTTATCTTTTTCTTTTCCGTGGAAGAAAGAAGAAGTTTTGAAGAAGATTTTCAAACTTCAAAATAATAAAAAAAAAAAACTTGGAAAGGCGAGAGCCAGATTTCGAGTGTTTTCGAAGGGTTTTGGCAGATATTTCTATCTCCATCAGTGAAGATTTTCCTTTTATGAACATTCGGGCATTCATTATTCATCGATGTGCACTCACATCGGCACGAGGTGGTGATGGGGGATTTTAGTGAGATTGCGATTTCATATTCTGCGAAGTTTTTAGACACTCGTTTTTTGAGTGCATTTTCAATAAGCTCATTTTGCTCAAGAGTATTTATAACCACTTCTGTTCTTCCGGGATAATGTAGGTACACAAAAGTTTTGTTCTATTTTAATTATTTTGTTGCAATAACTCTGTTGAACAGAATTCTTTCAAATTTTCTGATGGTTGATACTGTTACTGTAAATGTTGATATCCCAAACTATTTCAACTTCCTCAAAATGTAAGTAAAAATGAGTCCTTTGGGTGGCTTAGCTATTGAGAGTCTTTGACAAAATAAAGCATTGAAGAAGCAGTTAGCTAAGGTACTTGATAGTAGATATTGTTTTCTTTCGTGAAAAATTGCTGCAAAATACCAGAAGAAGTGATTATTGAAATATTCTGTTACCAATTTCTTCTTTCAAATAATATGATTTTAATTGTTAGGTCGATGTACATAACTGCCGGCTTTATGTCGATGGCGGTCATAGGAAACGATAAATATGGTGCTGGTATTATCTCGATAACATTTAATCACTTCATTTTGGATTACCGCTTGGTAGTAAAAAGTGGTGTTATTGCAAGGGTTTAATTGGTCGCTTTCTTTTTAACAGAAATGCATAGCAAGTACTCAAATGTACAAATGATTGTAAAGGTTGCTCTAACCATAATTCAAATTCTGAGTCAAACCTTGACGTCAAGTTGTTTGCCCATAACTTTATTTCAGTGTCTGACAAATTCAAAAAACAGAGATATATACATTATGTATTTTGAATGAAACTTACATGCTTAAAAACCTTAATAAGAACATTAACAGGGCTATTCATACCTAAGTTTGACCTATTAAATGTATTACTAAGTGGTAACTGTCTTCTTAGTGAATAGTTACTGACGTTGAAATTTAATTGACAAAGAACAGTTGAAGCTGTGGTTGGGTATTGCAGGATATGGGGACGCACATATGCTGTAACTTTTCCTACACACCAAGTGCTTACTCCAACTATTACTACTACAACTTGTACTCAATCGTACTCAGAGACTTCAGTGCAGAAATCGAGAAGGAAGACATTTTTGGCGGATTATTTGGAAAGCACAATCTCCACGAAGTTACAACAGATTACGGCTTCCGACTAATCGACTTTGCTGCAGCTCGTTATACACGACTTTTCAACGGAAGCTGAGCTGAGAAACTGCGGATTCCTTCCTTCGCAGTGTCTTTTTCTCATTTCACCTTTTTGTCCGGTTGCAGCATTTGCAAACGTGTAGTTCCCATCTTTCATTTCAATAACGTTTATTCATCATCATATCAAGATGTTGGATGCGTGCCTTTCGCCGAGTAGCACACGGACGATTTGGTTGGTGGTTCGATCATCCGGAGGTCACAGACTGCTGTGTAGATCGTCTTGGAAACCTTGTGCATTGAAAGGGGAATGCCGAAGAAGATATAACAGCGAACTTTACGGGTTGTACAACGGCATGGACCTAGCCAGAAGGGTCAAGGTTCAGAGACTCAGATAGCTCGGTCATTTAGAGCGGATAGACACCAATACTCCGGCCCGGAAAGCATTCGACACTATTCCCGAGGGACGAAGAAGGAGAGGAAGACCGCGACTCATTTGAAGCAAACAAGTGGAAGAGGGTCTCAATCAACTTGGAGTGCAAAACTGGAGACAGCTAGTTAGGGACCGAGCGGGCTGGCGTTGACTGTTGATTGAGGCCCCGGTATACAACGGACTGAAGCGCCACCCTAAAAAAGTTAGTAAGTTAGGTCAAGAATACAACTTTCCTTTTAAGTCTTTTAACTTACAAAAGTAAGTACTTAAACTGGAAAGGAGAAGTCACCAGCGAGTTTGGTTTTAGTCAATAAGTCGCGTAGTACGGCTAAAGAACGATTCTCTATATGGAAAATTAAGCCAATTCCAGGCGGGGTTTAGAGAAGGTTATTCTACCGTCGATCAGATATTCAATCTAACAAGTATAGCTCAAACCTACCTTGATAAGTGAAAAAAATTATATGCTTTTTTCATTGACTTCCGTGCTGCATTTGGAACGATTAACAGAAACTGTCTTTTCTACAAACTTTTGCAAATTGGTGTATCGACAAAGTTTCTTAATATACTGACCAGTCTCTACAGTGCCAACAAATCGGCAGTAGGGAATGGGAAAGAGCTATCAGACTGGTTTCGAATTGAAATAGGTGTGCGACAGGGGTGCTTGCTAAGTCCACTAATTTTCTCTCTGTTTTTGGATGACATTTCAGAGTGCCTACCAGCAGGAATCATGGTTGAAGGAGTCAAAATCACCACTCTGCTTTTTGCGGACGATCTGGTAATTTTAGCAGAAT
>CAKKXW010000062.1:35068-46236 GCA_920937365.1 Sphaerophoria rueppellii | reverse complement strand
CACATATTATGAAAATGTTTAATATTTAGATTCTAAATTACATTTTCTATTAACAATTATTTTATTTACTTTACTTTACTTTATTTTTTATTTTTTATTTTTAAATGTTGTATTTTTCTCTCAAACGAAGTTGTATCGTAAAAACTCGTGTTGACTAAACTTAAAGTCCAGATTAATTTTTCTTTTTTTTCCATACATCAAACTTTTGTAAAATATAACCCAAAATAATGTATCCTTGTTTTGATCAAACTATAAGTAAACATTTATAAATGACAATAACTTTTTTTAATATTTTTTAGAGTGGCTCAAAAATGCTATGTTGAAGCAAACTCTCTTTTTATGTTGTAAATTTTTATTTTTTATTTTTTATTTCATTTCATTTCATTTATTTTATTAACAATTATCTTTTACATTAAATCTTAGATTTATAATTTGTAAAAGTATTATACACGAACATAAGTAGGTTTATAACAATAATTAAGGTATACAAAACTTATACAAAATTTTAAAAATCTTATTTCACTTTTATTTTATTTTACATTTTAACAGGCAACTGTTTAAGTACCTTTTTCAAAAAACTAAATCACAAAACAAGTTGAAATTATATTATAGATTTTGTAAGTACAAAAACAAAACATCATGAAAATTACTGTCTTCTTATGTTTAGGGGTAAAGAGTTCCATAACCGGACGGTGCCAACGAAAAACTGACGTTCGGATGATACGGATTTAAAAGTTGGTTGTAGTATTGTTAATGAACGTGACGATATAGAAAAAACTGATTTTTTCATAGAGAACATTGTTGGTATTGGTTCTTTGGAAACAATAATCGAATCAAAAACTTCAAGTTACAAAATTTTATATATGAATCAAAATGGCAGCCGAGAACGTTTTTCGCATAACGTGAGACATGATCGAAACACTTGGGACCATAAATATAGCGCAAATGTTATTAAAAGCTACATTTAGTTTTCTTTTGGTTTCAACAGAACAATAGGAAGTTATTTGACAACCATAGCTTATAATCGGTATTACAAGTGTTCTCACAAGGGTCATTTTTGTTGACATTGGTGTATATAATGTCTAGATTGTGACAAACATCTTAGGCATCCATATACCTTCGCGATTGTAGACCGGACGTGTTCGTTCCATCTAAGTAGTGAATTAAATATAATTTATTTATTTATTTATTTATTTATATTTATTGCCTATAAGTATAAAAACTTTCTTAGACTTAACAATTTATGATTCTTAAAATTATATTTTACATGACAGAGAAACAAAAAATTATTTAACTTAATGTTAGTCTATTTTAATGGCTTTCATTATTTCTTTCTTAAATGCATCTCTAGAACACTCCAAGTCTATCAAATGAGCATACTTATTATAAACTTTACATGCTCTTGAAACAGGTTCATTACTACCATAGTTTGTTGCATGTGTAGGAATAAAGAAAAAATTGTTCACCCTTGGCCTTAAGCACCGAGCTGGGATGTTTGGTCTAAATAACATATGTAACAGAGAACAATTGATATGTCCGGTAGCAATGTCTCTTGCAAAAGAAATCATGAAGTATTCCCTTCGGGCTTCGAGGCTCATTAAATCAATTAAAGTACACCGATCTTTATAAGGGGGCAAGGGTAGATTCCATTCTAGCTGTCGAAGCGAAAATCTGGTGAATCTTTTTTGAATTTTCTCAATTCGATTCGAAGCATTTTTGTAATATGGACACCAAACAACACTACAATATTCCAGAACGGGACGAACAAAGGTTCCAAGGTTTTTCGCTTTTTCAACATATTCAATTGCATTACACCCAAGTGAAACAACTGGAAAATAGCTCGTATCAAGATTGTTTTTATAAATTACCAGACATTCAATTCCAGACCAGTTTTCTCAGCCCAACACATTATATTTTTAAGTTCAAAATTGAGTCTTTCAACGCCATCTTCAATGAGTCCCAGTTTACAAGAATAGCTTACTAGTAGTAGTTGTACGTCATCTGGATACATATGAATTTTGCAATTGTTTACGCATAGAGGCAAGTCATTATTGAAAGCGGAAAAAAGAAGCGGACCTAGGATTGATCCTTGAGGAACTCCACTCAAAATGTCTGAAAACTTTCGCTCAAATACACTGTCTGTTTTCGTTGAGCCAAATATGAATGTAACAGATTAGCAGCATTCATTGAAATATTGAACTTGTCTATAAGTTTAGATACAAGAAGCTTGTGACCGACGGAGTCAAACGCCTTTGAGAAATCTAAGAGCGTTAGGAAAGTTACAAAATCATCGTCCATTGCTTTCCTAATATCATCAGATACTTTTAACAATGCTGATGCACAACTGTGTCTGGGACGAAAACCAGACTGGCTCATACAAATGAGATTGTTTGTCCTTAAAAAGACAGATAGTTGAGAATGGAGAATTTTTTCCATGACTTTTGATAAGTATGGTAATATTGATATAGGCTTGTATTCTGGCTCTTTCTATCGTCCACCGGGAGATTTTATTATAGGAACAACTTTCGCAATCTTCCACACTGCAGGAAAACAAGAACATAATAAAATACTGTTTGAAACATAAGTTAATACAGGCAGTAAATGTGGGAGAATTATTTTTACAAAAAGTGGATGAAAACTGAAAACAATTATTATTGAAATTACTACGAGGTATAGTTATTGTTGACGATTGAGGCCTTTGAGATCTTAAAAATTTGGTATTGATCTTATCAGGATGAACTCCAGGTCTTGAATTTTGTTCCGTCCGAGTCCTAATTCTTTCAGGTTTTTCCAAAGAACAGATGGAGGTTGATTGATATCAAAGCGCTTGGAATAGTATTGTTTTTTAGCAAGTCGTATCTTTGAGTTTACTGTGTTGCGCATAGACCAAAATTGTTCATAGAATTCGGGTAATTTTTTGAATTTTTTCAGCAAAGACGTTGAACTTTTACAGTTTCTGTCACAAACGGTAAATGAGTGTTATAAAGCATATGAATATTACCTTGCAGAAATTCTACCTGTTTATCAGAAGAAACCATAGAATAAACATTTTGCCAAGGTATTTGGAAAACTTCATGCTCCAAACTCGTAAAGTTTTCCTAAGATCTCTGTAGCAATATATCGATGGTGAAGCATGTAGATCACTTTTTAAAGTCATGAAGATAAGGTCATGCTTTGAAAACACAGGAGTAGAAATTTGGCTATAAAATTCAACGTTGTTTAAATCGCTTACAAGGAAAAGATCCAAAAGAGTCTCGTTTGTGCTAGTATAAAGAGTAGGTGTTGTCGTGTTCACAGGATATAAGTCTAATGAATATAAAGATTGAGTAAAACTTTCAAAAGCGTTCGGTACGAAAAGATTACAGTTTAAATCGCCACAGATTATTACTACGGAGAAAGTGGAACATATGTCTTCAAGAACTCCATAGAAAGGTCTAAGGTTTATGTGGCTATTAGGCCTGTAAACGTCGCCTAACAAGGTCTTTTTCCTACCATTCATAAACTCCACAATTTTTATTTTTTATCTTTTATGTTGATTATTTATTTTATCTTTTACGGCAGACGGCATATTTGCCATGCTTTATAATTATATAAAATTGTATTTGTATTGTTTATTTCTTTATATCTAAAATAAACCAATTGAATTTTCGACAAGGCACTATGTTGTTAAGAGCTGATTATGTTTTGAGCGAAATCGGCTTAGCGGTTTTTTAATGACAATCAAAAATCTAAGTCAACCCTAATATAATGAAAATTATGATAATTTCTGCAATAATTTCAACAATAATGCAAAAAACTTATAGTTAGTGCGAAAAATTAAACAATATTCAGGAGTATCATATAGTATATTTGATTACTAGCTGACCCACCAAACGGTGCTTTGCCGTATAAATATTCATTTTCGGAAATACTAATCCGATTAGAAAAATTGCTTCAATAATAGAAAACTACAATATTCAGGAGCAATATAGGCTGTATTTTGCAGTGCAAAGTAGTTGTTAATGAGTCCACAAAGACGGTAAGATCAATTTTTGGCAGATGGCGCCACTGTTATTCAATAAACTTCATGTTATTCATAAAATCATCAGTTTTATGGAATTTGTCTTTGAACAACGGGATGCATTGGCTGAATATTTTGCAAAACAACTAATGTTCTTACGTATTTTTCTACTCTGGGAAGTTAGTCGTGTGGACTCCATGGGTCGCACTCATATTTGCATAAGCTTTCGAAGCCTTAAGCAGCATTGGCTTGCTTGAATTTGTGCTAGCTCTTAATCAACAGTTTTTCCAAGTTAGTTTCTTACCATTCAAATCAAACCATGACTTTTCTTTGCATCTGATATGCTTTTTGTCCCTTTTTAAAGCATTCGGCTTCAAAAGAGGCATATCGTAGTAATATAGTGGCCAGGAATGATCCTGAAACAATGATAAAACACATCTTGTCCCACTCTTAATCTTATTAGTATATTTTTCTTCTAAAATTAAACAAAATTTCCAATCTTAATTACTAATATATGCGAGAGCATCATCTCGCTTTCAGCTTATATCCAAAAGTAAGCTAAAGGCAAAGCAAAGCATCAGAGAGTACCAGATATATAGAGTAATGCGAAAGTCTGAAAAGGAAACTTTTTCCATTAAACAAATTTGATTGTGTGCCTTTGTATTGTGAGAACGTTCTCATAATGAAAACCTACAATTAAATATACCAACCACAGAGATAAAAAAATTATGATGAAGAAGAAGAAAAAGTAAATAATGAAAGTGGAACTATTCGTTTTGTTCTTAAAATTAATTCGAACGTTAATTACTTTGTGGGTAGGAAAACAAAAGTAATATAAAAATATAAATAAAAATATGGAGATGGCGAATAATAGAAAATATCAAGAAATAAGAAATTAAAATCGCTCAAGGATAAATTAAGATGAGTTCTTGTGATTAAAAGAAAAGTTTCAACGGGAAAATTGTAAGTAATGAAAACAGTTATTATGTATTTCAGTTTCTATTGTCGATTAAGTCTGAGAACAGTTAAAAGCACGTCATTCTACGCATGCTTATTAAAATGGGGCTCTTAAACTAATTTCACTGTGAGTTCCTTTTTTGTAACCAACATCAACATCCCAGTGGCAATTTCTTTCATGCCATAGATAAATTTTGATATTTTTTGAACTCATCCATTTCGAATTCGCTGCTACTTGTGGTAACTATTTGTATTTATGAAATTCTGCGAGGAAATGTAACGATAAACTGGGACACGATTCGTATAAGCTCTGTGGCGGCTTATAAGTCCATTTGTATTATTATTAATTTATCCTAATTTCACAATAACTCAATTTTCTACTTTAACATTTTCACTTTGCTATCTTCAAAATTAATATTTCAGTAGTTCAATTTCAATTAATCAAATTTTCATTTTTCTAAAATATTTTTCATTCCGAATTTGATCTTTGTATAGTCATCAATAAAATTCGTTTCATTGTTGTTGTTAATTAATTGTTGGACTATTTAGCTTTCTTCCTGCGGTAAGGAATTTTATATATAGCTAAATCCACAGCTCCCTCAGTCGCCATAACTTCCAATAAAAGTACTCATAACTCTCAATTTAACATTAATACCTCCCCCCAAAGAAACGCCCCAAAAAATGTTAAATCTGCAGTTTTTGAACGCGAACATATTATGTTAGTTCTACTGCACTGGTTACGCCTTTATGGAGGGATTACTTCAAATTTCTCTATATTATGAGATCTGAAGTGAAAAAAGTGCATTTTAAAATATCCTGAAAGAGGTCCTTGTGCAACATTTAAAATTTAAATCCACGAAACACCAGAAAGTTGGCTGACATAAGTTTTACAAATTGAAGAAACACAGTAGGTATTCATTTTTTTTTTTTTTTTCAGATGAAAATTATATAGCAGAGTGCATTTTTGTTGAGTTGGATTTAAACACCTTCTACATTTTTACTTGCGACATATAGAATATATGGCAAGAAATGAATTCGTAAAAAAAAAATTGAGATGATGATGAGATATGACATCTCTATCATCGTAGAGAAGTCGAAAAAAGTGGGTCCGGCGATTCCGTCTGTCTGTCTGTCGGGAAGTTTACAGCCTTAACTACTTGGCTTCAAATTTGAAAATAGAGGTTTGAGCAAAAACTCATATCCCAATTTTTTTTATTTTTGTTTTAAGATCAAAATTTATTGTAGCCACCATACGATTTTTTTGGCCAAAAATATAAACTTTCAATTTTCTCCAAAACGGCACATACGATTTTTTTTAAACTTCCTCGAGTATATTTTTTTTTAAACATTTACGTACTTTATGTAAAAAAAAAATTGTATTGCTCGGAAACGGTACCTCCCATAGAACCATTTTTTTGTTATAAGATTTTCTCGAAAAATGAAAGTCCGGTCAGCGTAAATTTTTTTTAAAGTAAGTATAATATATTGTTCAAATAATATTTTGCATTCAAAAAAATTTTCAAAATTCTGTATCTCAAAAACGGATCAATTTGAAAAATCTTAATTGAAGAACGATATGTATATTTACATGGTCTTAAAAACGACATCACGTATGTGCTCGGACCACAAGAGGTAATCAGTGATGCACATACCGAGAATCTCGAGATGTTCGGTCTCATTGATGCAAGTGCCACTCATGGACAGTGGCAAGGGGTGTATATCTGGCTTCAACGATATAACCCAGCTTTGAGTATTCGAAGAATTAAACTCAACAAGGTTTTTAATTCTACATTATACAATGTTGTTTAAGTCAGAGTTTAATGAGCTTATCATATTTCTACATTGCAGTTCCACATCCGAAGAGGAGGGATGCGCGCCTGGAAACGAATATGAGAAGCTAAGGGTACTATGGTCAGTGAAACAATTTATTGGATTAAAAGTAACTTTAAAGAGATCATTAATATAAAAAAAGGGAAAGAGGGTCGGAGACAAAACGGAGCCCTGGGGGACACCAGAATGGATATTGTGGGTTTCAGACTTGAATCCGTCCACTTGTATTGAACAGTTCGAAAGAAAGTTCCTAATCCAACGAAGAAGGGATTCTTCGATACCGAAGGCACGCATTTTCGATAAAAGAGCAAGATGCCAGACTTTATCAAATGCCTTTGAAATATCAAGTGCAACAATCTTACTTTCTCCAAAACGATGTAAAGATTTGTTCCACTGTTCGGTGAGATGAACCGTCAAATCACCAGTGAACCTGTTGCCGCGAAAGCCGTACTGCCGGTCATTAAGAAGTTTTCGGTCATCGAGATATTTCTTTAGCTGAGAGTTTATCAGCGTTTTTATGGCTTTAGAAAGAAGGGACGTAAGTGCAATCGGACGATAATTGGAGGGAGAGGAAGATTCGCCTTTTTTGGGAATAGGCTGGACATATGCTGTTTTCCAACTGCTCGGGACGAGCCCAGAAGAGTAGGATAGATGGAAAAGCTTACACAAGGGTTTTGGCAGCGTGGAGGAACACCTCTCTAGAATAATAGCGGGGATACCATCCGGACCACCGGACTTATGTATATTGAGATCCTTTAATACTCTCGCCACAGCACGAGTGCGAAAGAAGATTTGTCCCATGGAATCATTGACGCGCTCAAGAACTGGAGGAGTCATGACACTCTCTGGCAGCGAAGAGTTGGCGAACTACCTAGCAAAAAGTTTCGCTTTCGCGAGTGAGCTAACAACTGGAGTGTCATTATCAACGAGCGTAGGGACCGAGGAAGAAGAAGAATTCTTCATATTTTTTAAAAACGACCAAAAGTTCTTACTGCCTTTGGCACATTGCAGTATTTTTTGCCTAAGTTTTTGGTCATGTAAAAATTTGGTCCGCCGAATATGGGCATTGCAGGCCTTCCTGGCTTGTTTAAACTTGTTCCGGTCTTCCTCAGTTCGGTTGGCTCTAAAACACCGGAACTTTACTTCTTTTTCTCTGATAACCTCTTTACAGCTTGAATCAAACCATGACTTTTCCTTTGGTTTGATGCTTTTAACCCTATTCGTAATAAACATTTTCATTCTCACTATCGAGGAAGCATTGTGACCAGTTAAAGATCCGGAAAAAGTTGTTGAGACCGTCCCAGTTGGTTTTCTCGTATTGCCACACGGTTCTCTTCGGAGCTCTTTCTCTAACTGGATTAGCTTGACACGAGAAATTTTTTTAATGCACTGATAGTGTATTTATCGGGGTAAGGTCCGATATTCGAGTGGGCTCGGTGACAAGCTGAGTAAGGTGGTTTAACTCAGCAAAGATCTCAGCACACATTCCTTCGGGTGTTGTCTGACCCGAATGGAGAAGACGGTCGATTAGTCTTCTACCGAGCATCAGCAAGGTATTCGAAAAGGTAATCAATAGGCCTCTGAGTGAGTGGGCTGCGGACAACAAAATAATTCCGGATAATCAGTTCGGGTTCAAGGCGGGACAAGACACCATTCATGCCGCGTCTAAGCTCGTTTCTGATATCCAATGGAACAAGTCCAAGAAACAATGCACTGGTGCTGTTCTGGTGGATTTAGAGAAGGCCTTCGACACCGTATGGTTAGAAGGTTTGTACCTAAAACTCACCAGACTGCGCATCAGTAAACCATTATTGTATATGCTCTATGATATGCTCAACGGTAGAAAGTTTGTTGTCAAAAGTGGCAATGTAACTTCTACCACCACCTTTGAAATTAAAAACAGGTCTTCAACAGGGAGCGGTCAATTCGCCGATTCTCTTCAGTATTTACACCAGCGATCTGATAGATAGCCTTACTCAGGCAATTGCGTATGCCGACGACCTGATTGCGTACAGAACTGCCCCAAAGGTCGAGGTCATTAGAACTCTCTTGCAACATGACTTCGAGAAGATTCAGCGATATTGCGATGACTGGAAACTGAAAATAAAAGTCCAGAAATGCGAGACGATTCTGTTCCGGACTCCGTTGTCGAGGGCCTCGGGGGATACGCGCAAGAATTGGCGCAAGATGGTCAACGTTGGGCCTCATGGACAAGAATTAACGAGCAAAAGTGAAATGAAGTACCTCGGTATCTGGCTGGATCAGTACTTATATTTCGACAGACATATAAGTGCTGCTCTGACCAGAGCCAGAGGAGCTTTCGCTCTGACAAAACGGCTGTTTTACAGCAGTCGGCTTGACCCCAGAGTGAAGGTAGTTTGCTACATGGCCCTCATACGGCCGATGATCGTTTATGGGTGTCCAGTATGGTTCATGCATCATGTCAAATGGAGAAGATTCGGGTGTTCGAGAGGCAGTGTCTCCGGCGCTGTCTCGGTTAGTTTCGGACACCGGAATCTTCTTATGTACATTACTATTCTAACCAGGTTCTATACAACGGGGCTCGGATCAACAGAATTGACAATTTCGTGATAAAACTTGTTCGGGGTCACATTGCGAGAGCTATGACTTCGACGAATAATTTGATCTTTGGGGCGTTCTATCCGAACGACGAATATTTTGATAGTGCACGCTTGAGCGGCTTCATTCCACCA
Source organism: Sphaerophoria rueppellii (assembly GCA_920937365.1). NCBI lineage: Eukaryota > Metazoa > Arthropoda > Insecta > Diptera > Syrphidae > Sphaerophoria > Sphaerophoria rueppellii. Next base: position 36,735 of record CAKKXW010000062.1, on the reverse strand, counting down.
GAGGCATTCCTCAATTTAGATAAATGCGGCCTGATACAGGACAGATTGGCGGTGCCGCTAATCTACTACGTCAGGCGAAGAACCGTCGATCGGCGGCTCCTTTACAATCGAGACTTCCTCGCACAAGACGGATCAGAGCTCCTTCGGTTCAGTAGGGCTGTGTCCGAACGGGACCGAACCGATAGGGTGAAGCAGGAGAACCAGTTCTGGTGGCTTCGGTCAGCACTTGACAATGAGTAGTCGGGGTTGGATTTCGAGACCTGGCCGGCTTACATGCCTGTTTTAGTTTAAGGGTGTAGGGTTTAGGTTTTAAGTAGAGTAGGCATGGTGGCACATAGAACGACAAAGACAAGAAATACAAAATACATAAAGAAAATAGAAAAAAAAAAAAATGTTAAACTAAAAACAGAAAAAAAGGATAGAGATTTGCTGCTGTGGTTGTTCTAGTTCGTAAGTAGATGTTAGGTAGATTAGGTAGTTTTAGTTAATCTTAAGTTTTATTTTTAAGGACCTAATTTTAAGTAGTATTTAAGAAATAAGAAATGATTATGCGTTAGTTTTTTTTTACCTTTTCTAACAATAAAAAAAAAAATAAATAAATAAAAAAAAAAACACATAGATCATAGGCTGAAAGGCATTAATTCTAAGCTGAACATGAATTTCTTAGAGGGCCTGATTGGGGCCAGTAAGTTAAATATAAGATTTTAGTTAAAAAGCTAGTTTTTAATTCTTTTGTCTAGTATTAATTAGTAATAAGTTAAATTGAATAAAAAATGAATTATGGAAAAAAAAGAAGCTACGAAGAATTGTGTACATTGAAATCGCCCATAATAACGATTTCAGTGTGAGGATACAGGGATACAATTCTTTGGATGGAGTCAGACAGAGCGTCAAATTCACGAGAAGTTGAAGCCATGTCCAAATTTGGGCTTCGATAAAGAAAACAATAGTGAATTATGTGCTTATTTATGGTGAACTTAAACCACATAAAATTGAAAACAGGGTTGGAGCAGCGTCCATATTGTGGAAGGAATTGGTAAGCGACATCGTTCCTAATGTAAACGGCGAGACCGCATGGTGGAGGAAGAATAATGGCACTAAGCTATACCCATGAATGAGAATTTCAGTAGGATCGGAATTCTCACCTACTTGGGTTTCACTCAGCGCCAAAACAACTCACGTATGCTGTGTAGACTTCATATATATATATATATATATATTTTTTTTTTGGTTTGAGTGGCGGTGCTTTTTTCTATTATATAATTTTTTTTGTTGTTGTTGTTTTCTGTTGTATGTTCAAACTGTTTTTTTTTGTTTTTATTTATTTTGTGATTCTAACTCGAGTTTGATGTTCGAAGGGTAGATATGTGCATTCAAGTGGACACAAGCGTCCATTGAAACCTCTGTCTATCAACTCCTACTCTCCACCTCCCCGTGGTGAACATCGGGTGCCTAGTACCTTCGACCAAGTGGTGCCCCTCCACCTCTCATCCTCAACTATCTGTCTCCAAAGTTACCTGCGAACACAGGTGAACTTACGTGTATAGATGGGAAGCTTGTAGTTTGAGCTCAATCTTAGTGTTTTATTTATTTTTGTTTTTTTTTGTCAAACTTGTATGTTGTCTTTTGTTGTTGTTGTTTTTTTTAATATATTATCTTTTTTCGTG
>CAKKXW010000062.1:12625-25681 GCA_920937365.1 Sphaerophoria rueppellii | reverse complement strand
ACGAAGTTTTGCCACGGAGGGTGTCTTGGCAAAAAAACAATAATCTAAAAGAGCTTTTGACTTTCAAGCTAGTCGCATTCAAAAAAAAAGTTAAAAATATTTTTTTATAAATACAAAAAAAAATTTGAAATTTTTTTTAAAACACAATATTATTTGAACAATATATACGTACTTTCGGAAAAAAACTTACGCTGATCGAACTTTCAGTTTTCGAGAAAATCTAATAACAAAAAAACGGTTCTGTGGGAGGCACCGTTTTGAAGCAATACAAACATTTTTTTTTTACATAAAACACATGAATGTTTAAAAAAATTAAACTCGAGGAAGTTTAAGAAAAATCGTTCGGGCCGTTTTTGTGAAAAAAAAAAAAGTTTTGGTTTTTTGCCACAAAAATCGTATGGTGGCTAAATTTTGATCTTAAAACAAAAATAAAGAAACTGGGATATGAGTTTTTGCTCAAACCTCTAATTTTCAAATTTGAAGTCAATCGGACCAGTAGTTAACCCTGTAGATGCCTGTAAACTTTCCGACAGACAGACAGACGGAATCGCCGGACCCACTTTTTTCGACTTCTCTATCATCGTAATATCATATCTCATCCTCATCTCAATTTTTTTCTTTGTTACGAATTCAATACTTGCCATATATTCTATATGTCGCAAGTAAAAAGAAAAAATATGGAGTTCATACGACTAACTTCCCAGAGTAGTAAAATACGTAAGAACATTAGTTGTTTTGCAAAATATTCAGCCGATGCATCCCGTTGTAGATGTACACTCACGTTGGTTCAAAGTCAAATTCCATAAAAGTGATGATTTGATGAAAAAAATTAAGTTCATTGAATAACAGCGGCACCATCTGCCAAAAGTTGATCTTACCATTTCGTGGACTCATTAACAACTACTTTGCACAGTAAAATACAGCCGGAATCGGATTAGTATTTCCTAAAATTAATATTGATACGGCAAAGCAGCGTTTGGTGGATCAGCTAGTAATCAAATATAGTATATGATACTCCTGAATATTTTTGTTTTTCCCCACACTAAATAAGATTGTTTACACTATTATTGAAATTGTGAAAATTTATTTTTGTTTTGCAAAATTGTTTTGGAGATTTGAAAATTCAAAGAATTTTTTTAAACTTGCAAGATAGAAGAAGGGAGAATGAAAAGTTGAAATTTTTGTAATTTCCAAAGTTTTCTCGAAAACGGCTTTAATAATTTTGATAAAATTTAGTGCAAGTAATACTGTCAGTAATTCTAACAAAACTGCGTTCTAAGTTTCGCAAAAAACACGAATAGTAAAAATATGTTTTTTTTTCTCAAAAACGTCACTGAATGTTCAAACTGGAGTTTATACTACATATTGGAATTACGTAGAATAAACCCTATGTAAAAACAACTATGATTAGATATGTAAGTTTGTTGCCATCTATTACACAAACTTAGCCACCATTATGACTACATTTACTTGCTTTATTAATGTCTAGTATAAATGATCTTACTTTTCAATTATTAATATTTTGTTTTGATATATAACTTTTTATTCGTTATCAATCATTCAAGAAGTCGGGTTACAGAACCCTGTTGTTGATTTAGGTAAATGAATATTATTCCTTTATTTTAATTGCTCAATTTTTTTTATTAAATATTTAGTTCCTTACTACATCAACTTGTGTCGTTATTTGGATTGGACTAATCCTATCAACATCATATACATAAGTTTCATGCTAAATAACTGAAACTTACAGATATTGTTTTTCGTTCATAGTTATATCGAAAATATTGTTGAAAATTACCAAAACAAAAAATATACTGTAAAAGTTATACATGGGAAAGATTGTGATTTTGAGTTTGGAATCTTATAACTTTTTCATGGTTCATCAAAAAAGGCTAGATTTAATAATTTTCTTGAATAAAATTGAACCTCTTACGAAAAAATCTCTCTTTATTTTTTTTATAAGCCGCCCGCTATTCAACTTTGAAATGTAAAATGTCATTTTTTCTTCATTTTTTTACAATTTGTTAACGCAAAAATTTGGCAAACTTTTCGAATTTTTTGTATTATATATTGTTTTTTTGGTTTAACAAATCCTTGTATTTAACTGTGAAACTCCTAAAACTATCGTATCGTATCGGCATGTCATTACGATGATGGAAAAGTGGGCATCGCAATTCTGTTTGTCTGTCTGTCTCTAAGATTAAAGAAATTGACTTCAAACTTGGCAGTTAAGGGGTTTGGACTATTCCCTAGAGGAGGAAATTGAATAAGGATCAAAACTAACGGTCCTTGTCATATGACAAAATGAGAGAAGATTTTTTTCTCAAAAATGGCTCCAATTTGAATGAACCCAAATTAAAAAGATCCTCCGCCTTAGTCATAGTCATTGTTTATGCAAGAGCATAACGTCAGTTCAAAGGAAAAACTCACTAGGAAAAAAATTCACATAGGATTTCAATAGCAGTTAGTGAGTTTTTCCTTTGAAGCGACGATAAGTAAACGGACAGCACGTATACGTCACAGTGCATGTGGGAAACCTGCAAATGGTGTGAATTACAAATTTTTTTCATAAATAATCTTTGGCATTTAAATAAAAACTTGCATTCAGAGATAGAAGAAAATGTTCATCTTATTGCTAACTCATTTTAATAAACCAACAAAAACTCAGACTCTTTTTAAATTAAAGCCAATTAAAGCTTGTTACTAAGAATATCAATTTGTTTATATTGAAATTATTCGTTAGACTATCTTGTGATTGAAAAATCATACCTTAGAATCAAAAATTTAAACATATTTCTTCAAGCTCGTTATCTGCTTGCTTTTTAAAATATTGTTGAAACAAATACATAAATACAAGCCTAACACAGAACATAACCAATACAAATATAATATTTTATTTTATTTTTGATTACTTAGTAACATCAAAATGTCCTCAAAGGCATAATGCAATGATCGAAATACAAAATTTACCAATGCCCTACCTAATATGACCGTTGCCCTACCTTAAATTTAACTCTGGCTACGGGCCTGAAGAACAGCCTAATTTTTGTGTTCGTTCGCTAACCGGGCACACTGGTTGACCGATTTTCCTAATTTTTTCTCTAAATCCAAGAGGTTTTAGGGTAGAAGGTTTAGCAAAAATAAAATGTATACTTTTCAAATCACAAACGGTTCAATTGTTAAAAAATGTTAAAAGTTTTGTATTTCGCACTACAAAAAAAACTGATCAATATACGAACACTCAATTTAGTTTGAAAATTTTGTCAAATATTTTTTTTTTTCAATAGAAAAAATCAAAAAAATGTCAGTGAAGAAAAAAAGATATTTGACAAATATAATTTTTCTTCGACAAAAAAAATGTCAGTGAACCTAGGAAATTATATTTGAACTAGCTGACCCGGCAAACGTTCTTTTGATATATGAAATTTCTAGAGTATGAAAATATGTATTTATATCTTATTTATTTTTAGTGGGTACGTATTTGTTAATTATATTCTTATTTGTTATTTATAACGTTTTTAATGTTGATGGAATGTGTCATTAATAAAATTTAATCAACAGTAACGAACTGGAGGTATTCCATGTATAATTATTGTCTGAATGAAAAACATGGTGTGCTCAAATTCAAGCCACAAACAGACATCATATAGCTTTGAGTCAATAGTCATTGCAAATGTCAATCTGATTGGGAATTGAATGCTTTCAAATTGACATGTGCCAGTAGTTGCTTACGAAAAAAACCGTTTCGTGAATAAAACATTGCTACAATTGAATTGGTTACTCGACAACAATACTACGTTAAGGACAATAATAAAATTGCATTGGATTCAGAATATTTGCGCAAACTATTGAGCCGAAGTTAAGCGATCAACAAAAGTACCTATGTGTATGACACCATTAGATATGTATGGTGTGATCAGTCTGAGTGGTGGTATTTTTTTTTTTTGTGATGCACCCGGTGGAATGAGGAAATCAATTTTGTTATCATTAATTTTATCATCAATATGATCCGAAATTAAAGAGTTGGCTTTTTCTTCTTCTGGAGTTGTGAGCACATTATTAGACATAAAACTGACAATATTTCAAAAAATTTGGTGATTGCCGAATATTTGTGTGGGATGAGAGCACAATGGAGCACAAAAATTTACTTGAAGCCTTTTACCGCATCTTGAAGAATTTGGAGCTCTGAATCTTTTTGTTGCTGAGGACAAACTATGTCGATTATACCACGGTCAACTGCTGCAGACGTATGGAGTCGTTTAAAAACTTCTATTTCAGGAAACTTACATTGGGCAATTATTGGTTATTAAAGAGAGAATGGCGCGACAGATCTTGAAGAGCCAAGGCCTAAGTGGGTTACTCTCATCAATAATTCTCTGGGCGCTTGTGAAGAATTTAGGACACCTACAATTTAACGCTGATTCCGAACGGCAAAGTTGAGAAGCACTTTTTCATACTCTTGATACTCTTGGAAGTTTTGTCAGTTCTTCGGAAAAGGCAATGCCCGAGAAAGATGAGATAAAAAAATTTGGGCACGAGTAGGTCTCGAACCCACGACGTTCTGCTTAGCAGCCAACGCACCTAACCACTAAGCCAGGGACACTATTGGACATTGGAAATGGAATAATTTCACTTGATTCTGAAGGCCGAATTCCACTTCCAAATAATTTTTGTTGTAATGTTAATCCACAGAATGAGTTGATTAAAGATGTCTTCCCAAGCATTGAAGCATTGAGTTGAAGTGCAATAATGGCTTTCTAAAATCGATGCAACAATTTGTTTTGAACTAGACAAATAAATGCATAATTTTTTGCCCACAAGTCGTTTGAGTGGTTTGACACAATTACAAATGAAAACGATGTAGTAAATTTTACAACGAGACGGAGTTTTTGAATGTTTTGCATTTATGCATTTATGTACCAGGACTGCCTCCAAATTTTTTAACTCTGATGGTATGAGCATTACATCGGGACATCAATCAATTTAAACTTTACAGTACTACAAGACTAGCCGTGAAGAAGTCAATGGCATACGTCTTTAGTTTCCTGTTCGACTTGGATTCCCTGAAAAATAAATAAGACGAAAGGTCAATCTTTAAAAATATGTGGTTTTGATTTAGAAATTTCTGTTTTTCCTCACGGTCCTATACAGGGTATCCGGTAATTTGTCTGCCATGTACTTTGGGATGTGATTCTTGGTCATATTCTTAGAAAATAGTCCTTCTAAGACAAAGTAACTTTTTCATCACTTTTTGACAATTAAAAAAAGGCTAACTTTGTATTTAAGTGGTGTTCAATTTTTCTTGCCCAAGCAAAGTGTTGACTTTAAGAAATTTTTTTTTTTTTTTTAATAATGCGTAAAGAACATACAGTTTTTTTATTTTTACCTTGTGAACAAAAAAATTAGCAAATAAAATCTCATTGATAAACAAAAACCCATACATTTTATAATACTTGGGAAAATCTAAAACAGCTTAGAACATCGAATTTAGGTTTTTTTTGTAAATATTTTTATTGCAGCACTTTATAATATCCCAATAATTGTTAGTTTTAAGAAAATTTATAACATTGTGCGATCCTGAAGAGGGCTAAAAGCATACTTATGCCTATACCTGGCTTGCTATCAAAATCCCAATTACCTTACCTCTTCTAAGGGAGTTAAATTTGGGGAAGATATGTTTAATGGGTAAACTAACTTAAAAAAATATGTAAAAGAATTGAAAAATGAATATAGATAATTCATCAGATTAGCAAATACAGGCATGATTTTTCTTATCTGCCTATCCATGGATTACCGTATTCTTCACCCTGCCAATCTCTAATTTCCGAACCGTTGTGGGCCGAAGCCCTGCGAAGCGGGCAGGGGTTTTGGTAGTATTAATATATAAATTTATTGTGTATACTTATACAATTATAAACTGTTAAGGGATATAATAAATGTAGGTAGGTACTCTCAAAACTAACAGCCCAATTCTGAGGACCCTCACTGACACCTCACAAGTCAGAAGTTGAGGTGAAATGAGTTTTGTGACTTTTCGTATTCTGGTGCAGAGTCACAACATGTGACAGTCACAAAAATTTTCAAATTTGTGACCTGCCTCAGACCAGGTAACAAGAAACATATTGCTGTGATTTTGAAATTTCGATTTGAGGTTCCATGTTTAAGAATTTTTTTACAATATGACTGGTCATATACTGCTAAGAAAGATATCTTTTACCTTGCATTTTTTAATTTCAAAGAGATTTTTCACTTCTTCAGAAAGCAGAAACTCGAAAACAAATAATGAATTATTTTGATTTCAACTAGACAGGTGAAACCAGAGACAAAAGAAGATCGGATACTGACTTACGTTTTACCCTCCGGATACCACAAATTTTTTTTAACCATTACCTCGTGTATATGAATAAATGAGAAAAAAGCAACAAAATCCGGTGGTATGTCGAAGTTTACTGAGATAGTATTGGCAAAAACACGCAAACTCTTGCAGTAAACTTGTAGATATTGTCATTTTGACAGCTTGATTTCCAACCTCCCTTTTGACTCATTTGTGGTTGAAACAACAATAATTTTACTCACCATGCTGAGTTGAATATTGTTGTCAGTTTTCTTGTTACTGTTATTTCAGAATTCTTATTTGTAATCGAGTAACAACTATCCTCACAAGAAATCAGTCAAAAGCACTTCTGACTTGTGACTCGTCACAACTGCAGAATCGGGCTGTAAGAAACATCTTAGCCAATAAATATTTTATTTATATGAATTTTCTTCTGAAACGTTTTCTCGTGTGTTTCCAAATGACTTGGCGCCTTTTATGGTAGCGTCGCTAACTTCACAGTTTGCAATCAAAACATTGAAAGAACAACAGTCCATTGTTGATTTCAGTGTCGTTGGAATCAAGATAGTTTTTATTGAATTTTGCAATAAAAAAAAGAAGGTAACAAATTTAAAACCAGAAAATAAAGAGCACAAGTTAGAAGATACAACAAAGATTCATTTGATGGATGCTTCAATGCTTAATTACCGTATTCGATCACAGCAAATCAAATAAATTTTAATTGAGGTGATGTTTTTTCATAGACACCCCTATCGCAGAGTTCCTCGTAGCCAAACGTAGAGCTCCGCTACGAATACGAAAAAATTATAATCATAAGTCCCGAACGTAATAAAAAGAGGTACTGTGAAATACAAATCAATTATTCTGACTTTCGGAATCAGTTGACCGCCGTGACCCCCCCTCCCCTTGAATCCGCGCTTGTCCATAGGAGGGAAAAATGATTCTGTTCGACCAAGAAAAAAACGAAGAATACTCTCCAATCTATTCATCTATTTATGTGGACTGCATAGTACGGAGCCCAAATAACATATCCGTATTGTAATATGTATACACTTTATATCTCTACCTCTCTTCATCTCTGTATGTCAATCTATATTATTGTAATGTGAACATACTGTAATGTATTTACAAGGGTGGGCCAAATAATTATTTTTTAGAACTAAGAGTTCTAATAGCTATTGAAAGCGGCCATTAGGTGTTCTTAGCAAATATGCAAAATTTTTGAAAATCGGTTGACGTTATCTGCCTCCAATTTATCTTTGAAATATTGAAGTTTTCAATATATTAACCTTGATTTTTTTTTATTGATTATCTATTTAAAATTTTTAAATAAGGTTGCCTTGACTATTTTCTGTTCTTTTTTTAATTATTTGAACTTTATTTATGATAAATCAGAGTAGTCCGTTCAGCAAATAGAATAAAACAAACACAGTATAAAGTCATTCATTTAAAAGACTCTTCATCTTCAGTGTATTATATTATATTTAAGTTGTGATATTGTATGTGAAAAGGTGGAATTTGTTTGGAAAAGGGCACCACTATCAATTGTTTCAACAACGAGATCATTACAAATGATAAAATGTTATCATGGTAAGTGTAAACAACTTCTTAAGTTCCATCCCAACATTCCTAAAACGAAGCTAGAAGAATTTGCTTCTGCTAGCAAAGGTTTATTCGACATTTCATCTTGTAAATGGTCTGATTTTTCGAAGTGCAACTGTCCAAAAGAGAGAAAGGTACCACCGACTAAAAGAGATTTTCTTAATGATCAAAGAACGACGCGAAAAATGATAAACGGATACACACATTTACTCGCTACAAAAAATATTCGAAAAAGTTTGAAGGAAAAAAGGATAGAGAAACATCAGCAACTTTCCCTGCAACGTCTACAAGTGTTTCTGTTTCTTATCTGAACAATACTTCAACAGATGAACCATCTATTTCATGTGAAGATTCCGATAGTGAAGATGTTTTTACAGTTGGCGATCCTAAAGAAAAGATTAAAAAACAGCAATCCGTTACGCTTGATTACTCCGCGCTATCTCAAACCTGCGACCGATATGGGTTGTCAGACAGAACGGCCGCTGCTATTGCTTCTGTAATATTACATGAATCTAAACTATCCATTATTGATAAAAATAAACTTAGAAGGGAGCGAAAAAATGCCAGAGAAAGTGTTCAAGTTAGAGAATCTATTTCTGAGATCAGTGCCTTATATTTTGACAGTCGAAAGGACAAAACTTTGGTCAACCAGAAAAGGAACGGAAAGTTTTACCGAGAACAAGTGATCGAACATATTTCACTGGTAAGCGAACCAGATTCAAAATACTTAGGTTACATTGCTCCGACATCAGGTACTGCTAAATGTATAGAACAAGAACTGTATAGCTATATTTTCGGACAGAAAACATTTCATTGGAGAATTTAGTTGCGATTGAATGGGATGGCACCAACGTCAATGATGGAAAATTTGGAGGCACCATGCGTCTATTTGGAAAAAATACTGAAAAGACCATTGCAATGGATAGTTTGTCTGTTGCATATGAATGAGCTGTCATTCCGTTATTTATTTGCTTATATTGATGGTGTTCCATTGGGACCAAAAACATTTTCAGGAGTAATTGGAAAAGATCTAGAAAATTGTGAGGAAACGACTATCGTTAAATTTAAGTCAATTTCAGGAGAGTCGCTGCCAATAATGGACATAAAGAACCTTAGCTCTGACCAACTTTATTTATATAGAATAGTTTCAGCGGTCTTGATCGGCAGTTGCCCCAATGACCTGGCTGACAAATCACCTGGTAAAATGTCCCATGCTAGGTGGCTCACTAAAGCTAGTTGCATTCTTCGTCTTTATATCGGAACAGCATCCCCTGCGGAAAGTTTGATATTGTCAGCAACTTACGTCGTAAAAGTGTATGCCCCAACAAGGTTTAGTATCGAAAACCAACCCACCTGCAACGATGGAGCCAGGCATTAATGTGGTTTAATCTCGAAAAGTCGCTATATTTCCACTGAATATAAGACTGTATTTGATCCTGTAATCAAACGAAACAGTATCTTAGCTCATTCAGAAAATGTACTACTATCAATGTTAACTGATCCAGGAAAACATATCAGAGAGCTGGCCCTGCGCCGTATTTTAAAAGCTCGAACCAAAAAATCTGCTAGGTTAAGAGTTTTTGAAGTCAGACGTATAAATTTGGATGCAAAAGACTACTATGACCTCATTGATTGGCAAAATCATGTTTTTGAACCACCAATATTAAAACATATTTCAAACGATGAATTTCAACAATTTATTGCTCAGGAAGAGAACAAATATGTTGCATTTTTGCGGCTACCATGTCACACCCAAACCATCGAGAGAAGCAGTTAAGACCGTCACAGAAGCATAAAGTTATTATGCACAAAAGAAGCACGCGAAGGATTTATACAATCCAAGATCTCGTAAATTGATGCCAAAATTTGACTGTAAAAAAGATTTCTGTATAAACTGATGTTAAATTAAAATCGTTTATTTAAAATGTTTCTTTAAATAAATCCACTCTGATAAAAAAACACATTACTGTTGCTTTTTTTATTTATAAATAAAAAGAAAGATGTTGATGTTTTTCTCATTTGAAAATGGAGGCAGAAGATGTTGTCTGATTGCAATAATTTTTCTTGTGTTTATACATAACGTAATTTCACAACTTTTTATCACTATTAGAACCAAATAACTAGGAAAAAAATTTCATACAAATGTGGCCCACCCTAGTGTATACACTATTTATCTCTGTCACTCTAATATTTTTGTAGTTGTAAATAATTGTGTATGTTCGAGTCTTACTTGTGTCCATAAAGTTTTTATTTCATCTTTCACGGGCACTGCCTCTTGCGAAAAACAGATAAAACTTCCAAGAGTATCAATCTGTCATGAAAAAGTGCTTCTCAACTTTGCCGTTCGGAATCGTCGTTAAGTTGTAGGTCCCCTCAATTCTTCACACGCACCCTGAGAATTGTTGATGAGAGTAAGCCACTTAGGCCTTGGCTCTTCAAGAGCTGTCGTGCCACTCTATTTACTTTTAAGTAATTGTGTATACACTCTTTAGAGTTTCCCCTACACTCTAGTGGTTAAGAGGAGACTTCGTTAAGCATCGAGAATTTTCAGCGCCTATAAGAACCTAGTAATTTCTCGAACCTATTTGACCTATATAAATACCCCCTTGTTGTCGAAGCGAATTCAATTGAATGTGAACTGCTATAAAATAAAGACACTGTCTTTGAAAGTAATAATTGAAAGTGTAGAATAAATAAGTTTGTGAGTGATTTGAATTGAGAAAATTTGTGTTGTATTTAAAAAAGTGAATAAGTTTTATCTAATTGTCGGACCAAGTTGAATATTACACTACATTATACAGGGTGATTCACGAGCGTCGCACAGTGGCCCGTTTAGGAGAGGAACGTGGCAAAAATCATTTTTCGCGTGATTTTATTTTGAAAAAGTAAAAATAACATTTGGTTAAGAATTGTTTAAAGTGTAAGAATCCAAAAACAAAAAAAAAATATTAGATTGAACGGTTTGGCTTGAGGAGCCGAGCCGATCAAAGTCAGAAAATATTAAAAAAAAAAAAAATATTTTTTTTGGTTTTTTGTTGCACTTCGAACTTGAATATTAGATAAACGGTGCAAGTAAATCCATTTATTTTTTTTTGTTGAAAAGTTTGACATTATTTTAATCAAATTTTGAAAAAAATTCATGTCTTTTTTAAATGAAAAAAAAAATCACTTTTTGCACCTATTTTTGAATTTTAACTTGGCTCATATAAAAAACGTCAAAACCCGTCAAACTAAACTAAGTGAGGGATGAATGCCTACATATTCCCTAACATGTCCTCAAAAACTCAGCTGTGTAAAGTTGCATAAAGCCGAGTTATGGCAATTTAATTGGTTCTAGTCAGTGATTATTCATTTTTTTTTTAGTTTTTTTCATATGAAAAGAATATAATTAATTTTTTTGTCGCAACCTTTATTTTGGATTTGCATGACTTAATTTGGGTATTTAAATAAGTGCAATGAGTGGAATAGCTAAAAAAAAATTATGTTTTGGGGATTACCTATTTCTAAAAAAAATAATAAAAAAAGAATGATGATTCCTGCCATTACTTTTTTCTATAAAATTTTTTGTGTACAGGTATTTATTTTTGACAGATTACTGTATTTGGATTAAGAATTAATACATATAAGGATTACAGGTAGATTTCAGGTAGCCGAAAAAAAGGATTTTAATCGAAGGGTTATTTATATGGAATTAAATATTTATTCTTATTAGGGTTACAGGTAGTGAAGTTAACAGGATTAGGTACGCAAATAATTTTACTATGCAAACTAATCTAAGTACTTATAATTGGAAATCTCATAGGAAAGACATAAAAAAAATGAGGATTAAGTATAGCTGTTGATATTAAAAGAATTATCACCAAAATTAGCTGATCAGTTTAAATATCAAATTCGTAATGGATATATTGTACAGCAGATTGTTTGAAATTTTTCTTGACCATGATGTTAAGAGCCCTAAGGACTTCGTTGCCACTGCTTTGAGACAATTTCACCTAATCGATAAAAATATACCGGGGATCGAATCATTGTTGTTAAATTTTTATTATACAACAAAAAAGAAATGGAATGAAGCGAAACGATCGAAAATAAATTTCCAGAAGAACAGGGATTGGCTTTCCTCAACTCTGCGCCTCGATACAACTACAACAGAAGATACAGATGACCTTCCGAGTTCATCAAGTGGATCAAGAGGAAGACCAAAGAAGCAATTCGAAGAATGTGCAGCGTACCTATACGAAAAGGCAAAAGTTATTGCATGTCACAGGAGAGATAACAACCGAAAATCTTTCTCAAACTTTAGAATGGAGATACCGTCAGGAAAATGCAAATACGAAGAGTTTTGTTGTCAAAGCATTATCAGCTGCAAGTCCAATTCGAGTACAAAAAATAAAAGAAAGTATTCCAACCCCTCAAAGTGATCCAGTAAAATTTACCAATGAAAATGCATTGGCATTGTTTATTGATTTAGGTCTATCGAAAGAAAAATATAAGATCCTGCGGTCATCATTGCGAAAGCACAATGTAGATATTTTGCCTTCCTACAATAACATTACAAGGGCAAAAAAGGAGGCAGTTCCCAAAAATTTGGAAATCACGGAAGTATCGGCAAAAGTTAAGCTTCAGGACATCATGGATCATACAGCAAAGAGGTTGTTACAAACCAAAACCGAGAATCAGCTTTTTGAATTACCAACGATGGATGGATCATCTTACCAAAGTGCGTACAAGCAAAAAAATAACTCAACAGGAAATGAATCGGACGAAAACATGTTATTGGCATCAGTTGTTCCACTCAGGTTAAATTGCCCAAATGGTGAAATTTGGAGAAACCCTAGCCCATCATCTGTTCATTTCTGTCGACCTATTCAATTTCAATATTCTAAGGAAACTGGCGATCATATAAATATGACAGTCAACGATATCCGGAATCAAATATTAAATATTCAACCAACAGCTTATAAAGTGAATGAAGAAGTTACATTAATAGTTAAACACGAGTTCTTTTTAACTATGATTGATGGGAAAGTTTTAAATGAACTAACGGAAAATAGATCAACACGTCATGTCCTATTTGCAAAAAAACTCAAAAGAAGTTTAATGCACAGGATAAAAGAGATATT
>CAKKXW010000061.1:96772-111598 GCA_920937365.1 Sphaerophoria rueppellii | reverse complement strand
GCTCGTTCCGAGCAGTTGGAAAACAGCATTTGTCCAGCCAATCCCAAAAAAAGGCGAATCTTCTTCTCCGTCCAATTATCGTCCGATTGCACTTACGTCCCTTCTTTCTAAGGTCATGGAAACGCTGATAAACTATCAGCTCAAGAAATATCTCGAAGACCGAAAGCTTCTTAATGACAGGTAGTACGGCTTTCATAGCTGGTGATTTGATGTCATATCTCACCGATCAGTGGAACAAATCTTTACATCGTTTTGGAGAAAGTAAGATTGTTGCGCTTGATATTTCAAAGGCATTTGATAAAGTCTGGCATCTTGCTCTTTTATCGAAAATGCGTGCCTTCGGTATCGATGAATCCCTTCTTCGTTGGATTAGAAACTTTCTTTCGAACCGTTCAATACAAGTTGTATTGGACGGGTTCAAGTCTGAAACCCACAAAATAAATGCTGGTGTGCCCCAGGGCTCCGTTTTGTCTCCGACCCTCTCTCTCATTTTTATTAATGACCTCCAATAGAAGTAACAGACAACTTCCAATAAATTGTTTCGCTGACGAAAGTACCCTTAGCTTCTCATATTCGTTTCCAGATTCACATCCCTCCTCTTCGGATGTGGAACTGCAACGGCAAAATATGATAAGTTCATTAAACTCTGACTTAAACAGATTGTCCAATGGGGGATTAAGAACCGTGTAGAGTTTAATGCTTCGAAAACTCAATGCTGTCTGGTATCGTTGAAGCGAGATATACCCCCCCTGCCACTGTCCATGAGTGGCACTTGCATCAATAAGACCAAACATCCCTTGGGGGGCCCTTGGCTGGTGCTCCAGCTACTTACTTAAGCCTCTTGGATGGAATTCAAAAAAGAGCTGTAAGAATGATTGGTGATAGAGAGATCACTGATGCATTCACTCCTTTAGACCAACGTCGTAATGTAGCGTGTCTCGTCTTGTTCTATCGCTACTTTTACGGTAATTGCTCTAGTGAAATAGCCAGTTGCATTCCTCCCCTCAAACAATTCGCCCGTAATACTCGCGCTTCTAGGAATGCCCATCAGTTTACCCTCGAGCCCAACTTCGGACGTACTTTCAAGTATAGAGAATCATTTCTTAGCCGTACTACGCGAATGTGGAACTCCCTTCCACACTCTGTCTTTCCCAGTCACTACAATGTTCAAGAATTTAAGACCAATGTACACCGACATCTCCTTTCCAACCCCTTCCCTTCTTCCTAATGCACTCACTGTGTCTCTGGCATAAAAAGGGTATAAAAAATCCCTTGAGTGGGTGCAAATTATAAAAAAAAAAAATCGTGCATCGTGATCGGTCCCTCGCATGAATTCTCCAGTCGACGAAACCAAGCGCTCTGGCATCTGCAGTCGCTTGGTCTTTGTACCGTAGGTTCGGTCTTCCTTGCCGTCTTGAACCTGGGGGCTGGGATGAGAAGACTTTCATGGCTGGAGCGTTGTCATCCATTCGCTCTATGTGGCCGAGCCAGTGTAGTCGTCTTTTCTTGGCCTTCTGGGCTACATCCACATCTTGGTACAGCTCGTACAGTTAAATTCACCATCGTCACGGGACCGAAGAATTATTCTTTGCCCAGTATCAATTCCCCTTTTTACTTATTACAGCACTCGGCGCCGTAGAGTAGGACTGGTAAAATCAAAGTTTTGTATAGCAGACACTGTTTTTCGTGTGACGAGTTTTGAACCCAATTGTTTTTCCAAACCGAAGCAGCAGCGATTCGCTAAGGTTATTCTTATTCAGATCTCCTTTAAGGTGTCGTTGTCGGATTGATGTTTTTTCCAAGGTAGGCGAACATCTTAACTATCTCGGAATTGCCGCTACCAACAGCGACGTTTTTTCCTAGGCGGTGGACAAATGTTGCCTTGTTTGTTGATAGCATGTACTTTGCTTTGTCCTCATTCACTTCAAGACCAACGAGTTTCGCCTGTTCTTCAATCGCTATGAAGGCCTCAAGCACAGAAGTGCGTTTTTGCGCTGACGATAGTTGACTATAGTTTATATAGTATATATATATATAGATGTGTCACATGTGTCATAGATGTGTCACAGTTGAAATAGTTGAAATCATCCAAAAACGCTTTTTAGTTAGGTTTGGTTGATCTGTCAAACAAGAAAAAAAAAAAACAAATCTTTTGCGGTTAAATTTTTCTTTTCTTTTGATCATAATAATTGAAAAGAGACAACAATTTACGTTGCTCTAAATTTATTGCAAAAATTCAAGAATGATCTTGATATGGTAGGTGCTCAAGGACAAATGATATAAGAACATGTTTAGTTTTTAACAACCCACAGTAAGAATGGCAAATGGATTATTCAAACTGAAGAGCACCATCCATAAAGAAATCTTCAAGCTATTCCAAGTAAGGCAGCTGCTGATATTCTCCTAATTGCTGCTTCCAGATTCGCTGAAAAACTATTAATTCTATTTCTAGTTCGTGCTATTAGATAAATAAACGTGAAAGCCTTTATTTTCTAAAACTAATTAATTTTTAATTCCGACAAAATATGTACATAAAAGCAATACAAAATGCAAGAAACTAATTTGTCTATTCGATCAGCTGGTTCTGCTGTGCTATCATCTTCATATGGACTTGCTCCAGATTTAATATCAGATCTTTAGATTCGCCGATCAAATTTTTGATACGTGCTTTCCTTCGGCGCAGAGTTTGTTCACATGTTCTTACTGATGGCTTCATCCTTCTCCCGGGCGCTCTTGTGCAACGCATTCATCTTTTCCTGCGAAGATTCATTGCGCTTCTGCTCGGCTTCCAGTATTGCCTTGACTTCGGTCAGCTGGTTTTCGGTGATGGTGCATGCATCCGCGTGTCACTTGTAGTTGTCTTCAAAGTTTCTGAAATTGATTTCAATAGCTGAAGCCGCATCGATGGCGTTTGAGACTTTTTGCCGCTCTTCGTTGAATTCACGAAGGAGTTTCTTGTTCTCCAAACCGAGAACGTCATGCTTCTGTTGAGTCTGGGTTAGTTTCTGCCGGAGTTCAGAAACGAGTTCGACGACCTTAAAAATATAATAAACGTTATATGAGAACGGTTTGGAGATGAAAAATCTTACCTAAGATTTCTCCTTCATCCTGTAAGTAGTTCCTTTTGCGAAATCTCCGGGGAAATAAAGTTCTTTTTCCGACAATGTCTTTGGATGAAAAATATACATACACAAACATTAAATTTCTAGAACGAGCAAGCCTTAAAATTTGTTACAGGCCGACTCTACTAGAGATAATTTCTCTCAGAATACTTATCCTGACATGAAAAGTCTAATGGAGTCGCGTTGTTTGTTGTTGTTTGCATTCCGACGACTCCATTAACTTTTCATGTCAGGATGAGTATTCTGAGAGAAATTATCTCTAGTGGAGTCGGCCTGTAAGGGGAACCTTATTTTCTTTATATTTTTGTAATGAAATACGTTGTTTTGATTGAAGACGAACAGGAACCCTTTGATACGGACGACTACGACGGTTGTAAAAAATGCATTAACACTGACTGCAAAAAACGACAATTGTGGTTACGAATCGTAACTATTGGAGTGCAAAAACGAGAAATAGTCAACTTTAGTCAACTATAGTCAGCGCAAAAACGCACTTCAGCCCTCTTGGATCGATCATGTCTATGTCGTCCGCATACCCTAGCAACTGGATCGACTTGTTGAAGATGGTATGTTCTCCGTGCGTGCCTTGCGCACTATCTGCTCCAGGACTATGTTGAAGAAATTGTTGAAGAAACATTCCATTGAAATCAATAGAACAGTAAGGAACATTATTAATTTTCTCTAAAGACCACGCACTTTTTATTAAAGGCCATAAGGCCATAGCCCTGTGCATGTTTGAAACAACTCGGATGAGCTATTACCCATTTTTCATCGATATCGGCATCATAAGCTCTTGGCGGTGCATGCTATCATAAGCAACTTTGAAGTCGATGAAAAGATGGTGGGTCTCGACTTGAAATTCGTTGGTCTTTCCCAGGATCTACCTCAGTGTGGTACGTGCCGATTATTATGTTGCAGAACGGTCTAAGGCACTCACTCAGTACGTTGGATAGGATTTCGTATGCAACATTAAGCAGAGATATGCCTCGGTAGTTTATGATGACATAGGATCGCCTTTTTTGTAAGTGGAGCATGTGGAGCTTATTGACCAGTCAGTGGGAATGCTTTCTTTCTCCCATACTCTGTCGATGACTTGGTGCATGCGTCTTCCATATTCATAGAGTTCCGCAGGTATGCCATCCGACCCGGCGCACTTGTTATTTTTTATTTTTTTTTTTAGCTTTTGGATGGCTCTTCTGTGCTGGGGGCTGGGACTGGGTCTTCATTGACTGGTCTTGTTTCTCTTTCATCATTGGCTCGCTCGAAATTATGCGCATTCAGCAGCTGTTGGAAGTGCCGCTTGAAAACATCTTCAATTCCCTGTGCTTCCTCGACTAGCTTTCTTTCACTGTTTCGAAGAGCCTGTGTCTCGGTTCTGAAACCAGAAGCTAATTACTTCGACCCTATTTTTGTGACTTTATATTTTAGTGGTGGTTACAGCAAGTGTGACAAATGGTGACACCAGTGGAGGGAAAGGGTCAAAAAAAGATAAATTAATCGTAGCGTATTTTATTGACAGTCCCTTAGCTGAAGAATATTTGGTGCCGGGAGTGCGACAAGGATGTACACTTAGCCCTACTTTATTTGCTCTTTTTATAAACGACCTTTTGGACTACCTGCCTGGTGGAGTGGATTTCGCAGGGATAAAGATTAAGGCACTGCTGTTCGCAGACGATATAGTTATGTTTGCGCATTCTCCTGAAACTCTGCAGCTCATGATTAACAGGGTTTATCAGTATTGCCAGCTATGGAACTTATTAGTCAACATCGACAAATCGAAGGTTATGATAATTAAAAGACGAGGAGGTCGTAATGCATCGAATGAAAGGTGGAGCTTTAACGGAGAAATTATTGAATGTGTACGCGAATACAAATATCTTGGCATTACTATTACAAATAATTTTAATATGCAGAAACACTTAAAAGACAAATTAGATAAGGCGAAAACTGCTATCAACATGACATGGAAAAAATGCTTCATGAATAAGTATATAGCACACAGTAACAAATTTAAGGTCTTTGAAGCAGTAGCTGAGAGCATACTTCTATATGGAGCGCAGGTATGGGGATGCACAAAGTACAACTTGGTTGAAAAACTTCTGGCACACTTTGTCAAAAGAATATTTCATTTACCGCAGAATACATCAAATTACGTCATTATGTTAGAAACTGGTCTTTCACCCTTATTTATAAAAACATTGAAGCTACAAGCGGACTACTTACTTAATGTCCTTAAAATGAATGATTCACGAAAAGAGTGGCCATAAAAGCCTTACAAAACCAAAATGGTTGGTATCGAGAGTGGCAAGGTTTAGCTGAAGGATGTGAAATAAATTTTAGTGTATGTATCGCAGACTTATCAGCGACAAAAAAAAATCATGTATGAAGTCATTTCAAAAGTTGATGAGAACTGTAGAGCCGATTATTGATGAAGTTCTAGTTCCTTGCACAGAACTATTTACAGCAGACTGAATTATAACCTTTCAGAGAAAAATTACTTCCATGATCGCAACAATGTCCAAGTGATTTCAATGATGGTCAGACTACGCAGTGAACTACTTAGTTTAAATTTCATTCCACACCGGGATGACTTACCGCTGGAGTGTAATATGTGCAACCTAGCACAAAGAGAAGATACTGTTCACTTCGTTGGAAAATGTCCCATTCTAAGAGAAACAAGAAGAAATATATTCGGAGAAGACTTTCTATCTGAAGATCAAGTTATAAACTTACTTAATCAAATGGATGTTGCCAAGCTGTATGAATTTTGCAAAATTGCGCTCAGATATAGAAATGCTATAATGAACGAAGATTTCTGAATGTTTATATTCATTTCTTTCTGTATGAAAAAAAAAAAAAAAACAAAAAAAAAGTAAACCCTTTTATTGTTGTAAAATGTTGTGGGCTTATTACATTTATTGTGTTTTATTGTCAATCATGGCAGACGGCAACCGCCATGCTATAATGATTTTTGTTAATTTTATGTGATATATTGTAAATTGATATTATTCAATAAAAATCTGTAAATCTAAAAAAAAAATCTTTGGTGCCGAATTCGAAGAAGACGAATAAAGAAGAAAATGGCAAAGGATGCGCAGATTGTACTTAAACCTGTACAAAGGTTAAGAAAGTTAAAATGAAGACTACCAACAAATCCGGCGGATGGACACAAAGCGTTTCGCTTTGTCTCCTCCAAAAAAACTGAACCTCTATACAAATAACAAAGAGAGCGAAGGGCGAACGCGATCTCGCAAGATGGAAGAATACACTGTATGTCGTAGGCAAAGTCTCCACTACTGGATACCCGAATAGCTTACTAACCTAACTTCTAAGCAAGAAACAATTTGCTTGCAAAGTTTTTCGTTTATACAAGGAATGTAATGTTATTTTGCAAATTAATGGATGAGAAATAAATCATAAATGACTATTTTCCCGAAATAAACAATGAAAATTTAGATTATTTAGATATTAATCATAGATAAGGCCTCCTTGCTCTGAAATACTATGTTCAAAACGTCAAAGATGTCTCCGTTTCTCTTCTCTAACACATTTGAAGATGAACTTCGTCAATTGAAATTTTCGCTCGTTAAAAAAGTTTTCCAAAAGACCAGATTGATGATGTGGATCTAATAATCAAATAATTCGTTATGGATTTATCTATGTTTGTTGTACCTATCAGCAGCCAGCCTTTACATTGAACCATCAATACGTAGAGAAAGGCAAAAGGTCTTCTTATTGTTATGAAAACCGGGACTCGTCTTTTTGAAGTTCAAATTAATAAAACGGTATCAGATTTATTAAGTAAGGGCCTTGAAGTCGTCTCGTTTATTTACAATCATACTTAAACTAGACCTTCTTCTGCTATGGAAATCCAGCAATGTACCGAATGTTATGGAATTAAAAATGATTTAAACCATTTAATGGCATAAATCAAATCAGAAAATTGTGATTCACTTAACCCTTAAGATTGAAAAAAGGAAAAGCACGCGGGAATATTACGAAATTGCGTTGATAATGGTTCTTGAGGACTTCTTTGTCATTTCTGTGTTGTTTTCTTATTTGTAGAATGAAAGATTTGTCAACAAAGCGATCCAAGAAGCCATTTCAATTATTCAATTAAATGGAACTATTTCAGCATGCTTTTAGGTCCAGTTGGGTTTTGTAGTCTTTTGTCCTCATCATCCGATAAAATCTGAATGCTATAATCTAAAAGCTTCAATTAACAATAGTTGTCCTCTAGGAGTGGTTTTGTTTTATTTGTTATTTTTATAAATTGCAAATTCTTTTCTTGTCTCAACCAAAGCTCAAGCTTTTTGGCACAACGCTCGTTAATCGCTAAAGCCAATGATGATTTCAATGAGACTTTAGTTGCAATAAATCCTTAATCAAAGATAGTTAAGTGTTAATACACCTGCCGTCAGTAGTAAAACCTTCAAAAGTATAAAGAAAATAATTTCACGATTGATCTGCAGTAAAATATGTAATCGCTATTGAACAGCTTTTAAATGGGTGACAATTAAAGAAACCCTTTCTTTAGTTAATGTTTAAGGAAAAGCAATAAAAGAAAAAAACAATTAAAACGAACAACGATCAAGTCTTTTATTTTACAATACACTCACTACCTGAAAGAATTTTGTATTTATTATGCCATAAAAGAATCAGTTCTCCTTTAAGGAACCAAGTAGCTAACATCCTCAAAAAACAAAAAGGTTTGAGCAGTATTTCTATACTTGCATTGTTCCTTTTTCGCTTTTTTAATACTACTTTAAAATCTTCTTTTAGCACCTGAACCCAGGTAGGGTTTGGGTTTGGGAAGTCAAGTGTATAGCTCAACAAATAAATGTCATCTAAATCAAAATGTAATTTTTGTGAACAAGAGAATAGGAGACAAAAAGCAGACACGCGCCATCACCCAATGTTGATCCCGAGTATGGGTGAGGTATATTTCGAAGTCTGTTTCATGTCACGTAATTCAAACAAAAACAAAATTATTTCCCTTTTATCGTCAAATTGTATCCATGTTCGTTCCCTTTCGTTTCTGACACCACCACCGGTCGGTGTTTTTGAGCATTTGACGAATTTGGAAGTTTAAACAGAAGCAGACAAACATTACATTTTTTTATTTATTAGCGTTATGTGCCCAAAATTAATTTTGACATTTAAGAGTGTGTGTTCAGAAAACAGGCATTAATCAAAGATCGATTCGAAATGCCATTTGAATTGAATTTTAAATAAAATAAATTTACTATGGTGATTGTTACCGAGAGCAACAACAGCGACTCTTTGGATGCGGATTCGTTGTGGGAAGCAGACTCAGGCAAAAAGTCTTGAGCTTCAAATGTGTAAGCGAACGCATCACGGCAATCCGAATCAAGGCTTAAATCGGCAACTTAGCCTAGTATGCGCGCATGACCCCACAGGAGAGAAAAAGGACGACACCAAAGACAAGTTCTACGAGCTCCTTCACAAAACGTATATCGTATGAGCAATGTCCTAGCTATGACATTAAAATTGTCCTTGGCGATTTTAACGCCAAGCTGGGAAAAGATGTCATCTTTGGTGGAACAGTCGGAAAGCACCGCCTGCACGAAACTACTTCCGATAACGGATTCAGGCTGATTGATTTTGCTGCGGGGCGAAATGTTGTGGTAGCAAGCACCTGGTTTCTACATCTCAATATCAATAAATGTACATCGATATCTCCGGATCAATTAACCTTCAACCAGATTGAACACATTGCGATCGACGGAAGGTCGATCTTCCAAAGAAAGAAGTTCAAAATCAGTTGCCTAGGCACTCCAGATAATACCAAAGACTACAGATGAAAATGAAATTTAACGTGAGCACCTAGCAATTAAGCCCCACGGTGGACCTATCCACTCGGTCGGCGTGACAAATTCCAATCGAAGTCAGCTTAGTCACTATGTTATATTAGAGAGGACACTAAACCTCTTCCTGAATGATCCTCCAGAATACAAAGAAGATATCAACTTTCTGAAAAGAAAGAAGCAAGAGCGCCCGTATCCAAATTCATACTAGTATCAATTGAATTAGTGCCAGCTCTTATTCAACTTGGTTTGATTCTAGACTAACTATTCATGTAACATCACGGAAAACCGCACTCAACTTTCAATCACCGAAAGAAGAGCCGTTGTCCGGTCACGGAAACTGAACTCAACTTTCAGTCACCGAAAGAAGAGCCGTCAACCTAAAGCTGAGGCCAAACTCAGACAACCACAACCCCCGCGAAGGTCCATCCCACTGGTGACTTGGCGAATCCTCACTACCCGCGGTAACCAAAGCCTGGGTGAGGTATCACTTTTGTATACTCTTTAAGTTATACTTTCTGTGATATTTGAACAACACAAATTTATTGCATACTTCATAATGTTATGCTTTTATTAGTTTTCGCAGCTTTTCCAGCTGGCGGATGAGGAACACTGCTCGCCCTCTGTCAGATATATCCACATTGATCGAAGGGATGAACCAGCCAATCAAGGGACACACCCAAGAGGGCGTCTAATTTCATTAACGTTTACCACATTCGGTACTCGTTGATCGTATTTCCTCATTTAATATATACTTAGATATATTATCTTTTAAGGATCGCATTAATCTTCATCATACGTCCTGCTTCAATCCGTCAATTCCATTAGACTTTAGCTGCCTACGTCCGCAGGTTCATGGAAATAAATTGACACGAACCTCTCAGAGGCACTGCAATAAGATGTAGGTCAGCACGTTCACTTACTGGGGAATATGTACTCGGAAACATGTTTCTTTCTAAATTTCCAGGGCCATGATTTTACCTCCGCCAGAGACTACAGTGAACGACTCTCCGCCGTGCTCCCAAATACCACAGATGTGGAACCAATACCGCGAAATAATTAAAAATGTAGCCGAGACTGCCATAGGTTACCAGCCAACGCCGAAAAAGAACCCTTGGTATGATGATGAGTGCGCGTTTTTGAAAAGATAGACGGAAAATGTATGCTTGCAGATGCGGCAATGGAAAAAAAAGAGCAGCAAGAGAAGAGTACCGAAAAAAAGGAGAAATGAGGAAAAGACCCTGAAAAGGATGAAAAGAGCATCTAGAAGAGCCTCGGACCAAGAACAACACCCGACGTTTCTTTAAAAGCTTCTGGTTTCAGAACCAGGACACAGCTCTTCGAAATAAGAAAGGAAACCTAGTCACCGAAGCACAGGGAATAGCAGCACTTCCAAAAGCTGCTGAATGCGCATAATGTCGAGCAAGCCAATGACGAAAGAGAAACAAGACCAGACAATGAAGATCCAGTCCCAGCCCCCAGTACAGAAGAGCCATCCAAAAGTTAAATAAGATAAAAAATAACAAGTCCGGCGGGTCGGATGGAATACCTGCGGAACACTTTGAATATGGAGGAGGCATGCACCAAGTCATCAACAAAGTATGCATGCCCACTGACTAGTCTAGTTGACTAATCTAGTTGACGGAACTTCCGTATGCCCCACCCACAAAAAAGGCGATCCTATGACATGCAAAAACTACCGCGACATATCCATGCTTAATGATGCATATAAAATCCTATTCAACGTACTGAATGAGCGTCTTAAACCGTTCTGCAACACAATAATAGGCACGAACCAATGCGGCTTTTGGCCAGGCAAAACAACGATAGATCATATATTTTCACTGAGGCAGGTCCTGGAAAAGACCAACGAATATCAATTCGAAACCCACCATCTTTTCATTGACTTTAAAGCTGCTTATGAAAGCATCCGCCGCCAAGAGCTTATTATGGCGATGTCTGAATTCGGGATCCCGAACAAACTGATCCACCTGTGCCGCATGACGTTAAATAATACGTAGTGCAGTGTGCAAATAGGTAACAGCTCATTCGAGTTGTTTCAAAAACATGCGCAGGGTTTAGACAAGATGCGCTGTCATGTAACTTCTTCAACAAAGTCCTGGAGCATGTGCAGGTGTGAGCATGGAGAACACTATCTTAAACAAATCCACCCTGCTCCTACAGGTCTTCACAACGATTGAAGAACAGGCGGAACTCTTGGTCTTGAAGTGAATGAGGACAAAACAAAGTACGTGCTATCAACAAACATAGCAACCACTGTCCACCGCGTAGCCCAAAACGTCACTGTTTGTAGCAGCAATTTCGAGGTAGGTAAGGAGTTCACCTACTTTAAAACAAACATCAATCCCACAAGTGACAGTGACACCTTCGTGGGGATCCGAAGAAGTATTACCCTAGCGAACCGCTGCTGCTTAAGTTTGGCAAAACAACTGGGTTCAAAGACAACGTGTGTATTTTGGAAACTTTTAACACTAAAATTTTAAATTTCAAACACAAATATATCTCGAGTTGAGTTGATATTTTTACTAGATCTTAATTTCTATCTATCATTATTTTTTTGATAAAATCAGATTTTTCTTTCTGTTTTTTTGTGAATTTTTATCTTTGCCGAAATTATGAAGAAGTCTGTGATTTCCATTTCATGTTTATATTTTCTGTGATAAAATGAACAAACAGCGGTTCGTACACTCTTTCTTTTATAATGAAACAAAGTATTGCCACATACAAAATAGTTAAATTTTTCTTAATTCAAAAGTGCACTTAATTTTGTTTGCATTGAAATTGTAAGGAAGAGTGACTGGCTCCATTGAAAAACTCCCATCAGTTTAATTAATTTTACAAAAAAAAAAAAAAAAAACCAAAAACGAAAACATAACAACCACCTTGCCAACTAACGCAACTAGTTTTATTAATTGACCAGTGGTGAACCACTTTTTATTTGACCGAAATATAAATAATAAACTGTCAATAATAAAACAACTTTATATAGATTTTAATAACTGAAAAACCTTCATAATCGTGTGTAGTGGCAATATATGTATGGCAGTGGCAGCAAAAGCCAGCCCATGCTCTCTTCTGTCAACACACTTCAACCGCAATAAAATATACAAATTAAATATGAATGCCAAATTAAAAGTCCACTGCACAAGAAGCTTTTAATTGTAACCATTTCCGCTGCAGCCCTAGTGCAATATTGCACTTGAGTAGGCAGCCGCTTTACACGTCCCATTTCGTTTTTTTTTTTTTTTAGTGTTTTCACCCCAATTTTTGTAATACAGATTTTTGGATTTTTGTATTTTGTAAATGTTTTATTTTATTTTCACTGCTGTACAGAAAGAAATTTAATTAAAGTGAAGTGAGGTGAAAAATTTACAAAATCTCTCTTTAACTTCATACTCGAGTGCCTTTAACTGTGAAACTTACTTTTATCGCAATGAGTTGTAGTAGTACGAGAGTAGTTATAGGTGAAGAGGACCAGTTCTGGGCCGCGTGGTGGTGGCGGGAATGACGCCTGCATTACCCAAAGCTCCTGTTTTCCTCCTCTTCGCACAACTCGGCCACCCTTTGTGTGCCAAATTCAGGGAGTGCTAATTTGAAACAGAACTTTTCTGCATGAATTGGAATCGAGGTTCCCTTCCAGCTGCGTATACCTTATACACCATCTCTGTAGGTATATAAAATTCCCAAAGCACAGATAGGTGGATATGCTCTTTTCCCACTGACTTTGATTTCATGAGCGAGCAAAATACTCTCGGTATCCATTGCAGTAAGAGTTTAACGAGCAACTTTCAAATTTAAGTTAATTTTCGAAGATTCGTTGAACTGTGAATTTGCACCTGAGAACGAAGAGGTAGTACAAAAGTGTAGAGGTTTGGAGATCTATAAGTGCAAAGAAGTCAGGTTATAACTGCTGTTTTTAAGTCCGGAAAATGTGGAGACAGTATCAATTTTGATATCTAGTTTGAAGCAGTTGACTTTTTCAATGGAAAGGTAAAAGTCGGGTAAAAGATTTTCAACTTTTTCTCTCAGTTCTGTCGAAAAGAATTTCATCAATAATTGTGAGATAATTCGTGTTGTAATTAATTTTTGATTTGTATTTCTCTGTTAGAAAATAGATAAGAATTAGAAAGTGTTACAGTAGTTAAGGACCAATTTAATCAAGAAGGAAGAAGTACCAAATACTTAGGTACTTAAAGCTTACGTGGAAGAAGTTTTATGACAGGTGCTACAGCAACGGCGACTTGTGCTGTGATTCGTAATGTGTATTTATGTACATTGTGAATTGACTTAAGATACATTTTTAATCATGCATCAAAGGGTGATTAAGTTGTTTAAAAAGTTCTTATTCCAAAATTAGGTAATTTGAAGAAATCTATTCACAGCACGATTCATCCCATCATCACTGAAATTGATTTTGTGACTTTTTCGTAGTCTCCCCCAAAGTCACAACTTCTGAGAGGCACAAAAACAATCGAAATTGTGATCTCCTTCAGAGCAGGTCATAACAAGCAAATTATTTAAAACAAGCTGACCCTGCAGACTTCGTACTGCCTCAATTGATAATCGATAAGGATAACCCTCTACCACACTACCTAACCCACTACCCCTTTTTGCTACCCAGTACGTCTACCCATATCCGCTACCCCGTTACGACACTACTCTGTTACCCGCTACCAATTATTTCTACACGCTTACCGTTACAGCATTAGCCAGAAACCCACTACTTAGGTATTACCCGCAACCCGCAACCAATTTTCTTTTTGCATTTCAATTTTTCACTTTTCCAATTTTGTTTTTTTTTTTACTTTTTCTTGCTTACCAGTTCCCCATCACAAATTTTCCAGTTTCCCTTTGAAAATTAGTGAGTTTTCCGAGTTCCTTTCTAAAAGCCATTTTTAAATTTTCCAGTTTTCCATTTAAAATTTTCCAGTTTTCCATTTGAAATTTTCCAGTTTTCCACTTGAAAAAAATGCACCCACAATTTCATGCAATTTTCAATTTGAAAACCAATGAGTTTTTCCGAGTTTTACATCAAAAACTTTCTATTTTCCTATTCGAAAATTTCCGAACTTTGTTTGGTTTTTCCAGTTTTCCCACTCTCCCGTGAGGTTTTTCCAATTTTTTTTTTTCACAGAAATCATCACTGAATACAACAGTATCAACCATGAAAATGTCAGAAATATCTGTTGGGCCATTTCGGAGTCTATGAGAGACATACAAACAAACACACATCCATTTTTATATAAAGGGTTTTTCAATAGGGACGCAACAAAAGTAGACCGATATGGACAGCAAACGACGCCATATTTTTTCTCGTTCTCTTGACATTTCTCTTCTGTAATGTTTGCCATTTCATCATGGAAAGGTATACGATCCAACAACGAGTCGAAATTATTAAAATTTACTACCCAAATTCGGAATCAGTGGTCAACACCTTAAGAAAGCTACGTACAATTTATGATCGTCATAATCGTCCTGCCAGATCAACAATTGAGCGTCTAGTGGAAAAATTTGAATCCACAGGCTCAGTACAAAATGTTCCCGTGCCAGTGAGACAAAGAAGTGCCCGTAGTGTCGAGAATATTGCTGCCGCTAGCGCATCAATTGCGGAAGGCCCAAATCAATCTCTCACACGTCGCACACTGGGGATTTTACGGAAAAAAGTCTTAAATATAAAATTTTGAAAATCAAATTTTTGATGATATTTTCAGATTCCAGAATAAAATCTGCACCTAAATCAAAAAGAATTATTGAAATCGGACTATTGGTTTCGTTTTTATAGCTTTTTAAAGACATAACTTGGTAGCGCTATTGATTATATGGTAAAAAAGCACTTAGGTGAAAGTTTTTGTTTT
>CAKKXW010000061.1:33032-72046 GCA_920937365.1 Sphaerophoria rueppellii | reverse complement strand
CAACGCTTGCTGTATAACCTTTTTTGACATCAAAAGCGTCCGTTAGGTTTTTTCCGACCATGATGGAACAGCGTGAGTTTTCCATTGTCATTTACACAGGCGAACGAGTTCCTCTGGGATGCCAAAACTAGACATTGCTCTATATAATTGGTCAAGGCTGTCATACGCGGCCATGAAATGGTGGTAATCGATTTGAAGGTCCTGGGTCTACTCTAAGATCTGGCGTAGGGGAATATTCGATCGATGATGGACTTTCAGGGTCTGAAGCCACACTGATAAGGACAAACCACCTATCAGGTTGTGACTCATCCCAAGTAACAATTTATCTTGTATAAGGTCCGATTCTTGAATATTCAGAAGCAATAGCTTCCATAGTGTTTTTTAAAGGCTTATTCATGGCTGATTGTTTTTATTTTGCTTGTATAAGATCTTTTGTAATTTACTTATAATGGCCTGTTATTTTATAACACGAATAAGACTTCCTTGTGCAAATTATAACAAACTGCTTGCACAACACAAGATTGATTAACCGAAATCACATAAGGCTTTCTCGTGAAAGCGCATTTAAAATAGCTATTATGAGACCTTATTTTGTTTACTTATAACGGTCTGCAATTTGATAACACAGATAAGACTTCCTTGTGCAAATTATGACAAACTGCTTGCACAAGATTGATTTACCGAAATCTCATAAGGGCCTCGAGAGAATGCTTTTTCTTGAAAGCGCACTTAAAATAGCTCGTATAAGACCCTATAACAAATATGATAACAAACGAAGTGATAGGCTTGGAAATTCGCGTAAGTATTTGTGATTGTTGTTTGATTGTTTATTTCAACACATGAGCACTTTGTTTCCTTATAGTTATGCATAGTTATTGCTAACTTAAGGAAGCGGACATTGTAAGGTGTAGGAATGTCAAGATATCCGAGTTCAAATCTCATAGCTTGTTCTTTTCTTTTATTGAATGGAAAGGCTATTGATTGCTCTCATGATAACTCGAGTAAAAAGTATCATATGTAAGGTTATGACTTAAATTGATAGTCATTGATCAATTTTTTTTACCAACTTTAAACAACAGTAGATATTTTATGCATTTTACGTATTCAATTCAGATTCCAAAAAGGCTATCTAATCTGTATGGATAGACACCCTTAAATCAATTATAATGTTTCACTCTTCAGGAATTTAGTATAACTTAATAAATTTCGTGTCATTAAGTTTGACAGAAGTGAGTTGCAACAACTATTTTCAAGTTTGCTATCCATTACGTCAGAAGTCGCAATAGCGCAGTGGATGAATGGTCGACTGATAAGCCAAGGGTCACGAGTTCAAATCCCTAGGTAAACTGTAATATTAATCCTCAGTGTTCTTACTAATATAACTAATAATAATAAAAATAAACGAATGCTCATGTTGCCTCAGAAATAAAAGCAGCGAACAACAGAGGATCGCAAAATAAAAACTATATTTCATGCTGAAAAAAAATTCTCTACTTTTGCAATATCTGCATAAGGCCTTATCTTTACCGTTTCAAAGAAACTATTGCTTTCTGTATCAAGCTGTTGTAAGGCCTTATTCGCAATTCTTGAAAGAAGCTATTCGCTTCTTTAAATTAGTTGTTATAAGACCTTGTAGAGATTTCATCCGAAAAGCTATTACTTTTTAAATAAATTGATATAAGGCCTTCTCATAATTTATTTAAAGAAACAATGGCTTGCATAACTTGCGCCAGACGTATTTGTATAAGGTTTCATTCAAGCAAGATACAAATGAAGAAATAGCTTCGCTTAAGCCTTATAGAAGTTAAATTGTTACTGGCTGTAGTTGGTGCAGTTCAGGGGATCTCCTTTTTTGAGCATCGGGCATACGATGCTGTCGATGCATGTCCGATGAAGGTTCCATTCATCGGACATGCTTTCCTCCGACCAAATTTTGCAGAATCGATTATAATTGTTGGCCTTCTGCACCGAAATTGAATGGTTCTGTATTGCTGACGGAGTTTTGCTCGTCGTCGCCATTATTCGATTACTAATAATCGATTATTTTCATTCGAATAATAATATTAGAAATCGTCCTTCGAATACTTATAATCGTCATTCGATTTTATTTTCATTTGAGATTTGAACTTTGAAGAGTAAGCAGTTGTAGCGAGTAGTAGAAAGTTCAAGAAATCATTCGATTGATTCTAATAATTAGCCATATCTCGAATGATTGGCTGAATCGATTATAATCGATTTTATCATTCGAATGCGCCTTGACCCTTGACTAATAAAAAGCACAGGCGGTAATAGTTCCTCAGACTAGTTTTTGGTTATGGTATATGGCTATTTTTATTAACAAGGATTGTTTTCCTATTTTTATGAAAAACTGAAACAAAAAACGAGGACAATATTCCACCTTGAAGTTTGTCGAACTTATTGTTGAATTCAATGAAAATTCATTAATTCTATTTGGTATTATCTTGACTGTTATTAGAAGTCTGCTAATTTTTCAATAGAAAATGATAATGACGATTAGTTCAATTATTCGCTTACTTCGGTTCTAGGACATTGTTAAAATATTTCCATACCTTTTGGTTTTAAAATTTCCTTAAATATCCTTTAGGCAATTAAGTTCTTCATTTGTAATTGATGCCTTCTTCAGCTGTCATTGATAAAAAACAAAATACTTTACGAAACTTAAGAAAGTACATAAATAAATAAAAACATTAAGCAGAGAAAACAGATAAGAACCTATTTGCTAATGTCACAAAATTTGTTCTCTAATTGTATTTGAGTGTTTTTCTCTTTTGGTCTGCTTAAGCAATTTCCAAAAGATCCCTTCTTTTTGGGTGGTGCAAAGTTTCATCGTCTAGTCAAGTAATTTTAGAGTTTTTCCAACTTAAATAATTAATTCCACGAACAAATTTATATATATTCAACAAAACACCTGACATCTTTTGAAAACTTTGGAGCTGACCCTCAAAGTTCTTTTAGCCTTTTTTAATCCCATTTTAAAACCCTTCTTTAGATTCTTTTTTTTTGTCGTTTACATCAAGTACAAAGCCGAACAACGTAAGAGATGTATTTGGTTCACGCGAAGTCGGCAAAATTTGTTCGTCTATAAAGTGGGTAGAAAAGAAAAAAATAAATAACAAGACTTGTCATATTACCGCCTCTGTATATACAATACAACATAGTCGTCGATATCCGTATTTGTAAGAGAAATAATATCCGAGGACGTCATTTAGCTGTCGGTTAAGGTTAATGAAGATATAGGAAAAAATGAAGAAGGATGACGTCTGTCCAAGGCTGAAAACAAACTATAATCTGCGTGGAGTATAAACAGTATACCTATCTACTTAAAGAACAACACTGTAATGGGTTCTAAGCATTATAAGTCCTTAAGGTTTCTTCCATTTATTTCTGTTTACATTGTTTTTGTTTTGTTTCTTTTCTCGGTATTGATTTTTATTTTTAGTTTACTTCATACAGTTTCTTGTTACGTTAGAATTTAATGGGGAGATTTACACAATTCCACTTCAACCGGGGGCAAGTTTTCACTTTTCCTACTTTTTTTTTAAATGATGGGGCCTGGGAGATATTGGGGGAAAACACATTTTTGAAAACGGTATTCGTCTTCTAAGCCGTTTTTCTCAGAGGGATATAAGATTTGTTTTTTTCGTTTGGTCAAATGTGTTCATCAATCCGAGTTTTCTGTCCACTCTTAATCCTCGTCCCTTTTGTTTTTTTTTTTCTATTAATAGACATCCTATTGGTATTTAATTTCAAAGGGACCAGAGTGCTCTTAACCTGTCAGTAGGGTTTTATGTTGAAGTATTACTAAGAAATGAAAATAGGACGTTAAACTGATGGGATAAAGAAGTTTGAAGGAATAGATAAGATTGATTTTATTTACACATTTTTAAAACGTTTTATTAAATAAAAACTAAAGAATTATGCTGAGGGTTAATTATTATTTTAATCGCTTAACCAACTGTGTGTTCCACCCGAGTCGAAGACATTCCTCATTGAGGCGTCTTCCTGGCTACATTTGAAGACTTTCCAGACCGAGAAGTTGTTATCTCTCTGCCCAGATTGGTGTTGTTGTACAATCAAATCTGTACATTCTTAAATCTTCATTTTTCAGAACACAAACAGGACCAAAAATCACGAAAAGAGTTATCCTACCAAAATATCCGCTTTTATCCGCCTATAACGAATTCAGGCCTCTGCATAATACATCAGAATTATCATACATTTATTGTTTCCCAGTAGTTGTCTTCTTTATTCAATGAATCAGCGATGGCAAGAGTAGCGGAACGCAAACTTCTTAATTTCTTCATAGCTAATATGGCCCTTAGTTATAATTCTTCAATGTGCTTCTTTTGTTGAAGTGTTTTGTTTTATTGCCTTAAGGTAGCCCTAAAGGATGGACATGATCGGGTCACATGGTCGTGCTCCCCTTAAATTCGTCGTGTTGGAGATGGTTCGCCCACAGCTCGCTGTTGCCAAACATTTTCGATTTTCTCATGTTCGTCGGTTTTGTTGTGCGTCATTTTTTTGTTGTTTAAAAAGAAAACTTGAGGAATAAAAGTTAAGGCCAAGGCGAATAAGAGTCGCGATACCATTGGCTCCATTACAATGTAACGAAATGTCTCCATCATCACGGGTTCTATTTCTATTTCTTTCATTACACGCGTCCTTATTAAGGGTTTTCCAATAAGAGGTGTTATTTTGAATAGCCAGCTATTTCGGTAGCTGTCACTTTTGAAGCTGTCATTTTTTGACATTTGACAAGGAGGAACTACGTCATTAATAAAAATGGAAGATACACGCTTCAACATGGCGGGGTCATTGGACCTTACTTTTTCGAAAATGAGGCTGGAGCAACAGTTACGGTCAATGGATTGCGCTATCGAGAGATGATTAATGATTTTTTATGGCCGGAATTAGATGGTATTGATCTGGACAACGTTTACTTTCAAGAAGACGGCGCTACGTGCCACACAAGCAATGAAACCATCGATCTTTTACGGGAAAAGTTTCCGGACGTGTTATCTCTCGAAGAGGGCAGCCACTTTGCGATGTGGTTATGGAAAATTTCATGAAAAGGATAGTCTGTTAGCGTGGTGATGGCGGCCATTTGGCTGATGTTGTTGTTGCCATTATTAACGGCATATCTTCCTCTTTATAATGCAATAAACATCCTATCATTTATGTCAAAAAATGCCATTTTTCTTCGAATATCAAAATAACACCTCTTATTGGAAAACCTTTATGTTAGATTTAGAAATACCTTTATTTACTTGCTATCAATCTGCCGAAAATATCGCGCAAACCAGATTTTATTCTGAACAAAAGCACTGTGTCCTTACTAATATTATAAAGAGGTAAGGTTTGATTTTTTGTTTGTTTGTTTGAAATGAATAGGCTCCGAAACACTTGGACCGATTTAAAAAATTCTTTCACCGTTAGAAAGCTACACTATTCCAAGTGACATAGGCTATGTTTCATTTTCAAAAAAATGTGTAAGACTGGGTCGTACGAACTTGCTCCTGCATGCTAAAACTAAATATTTATGATTACTTTTATGTTCCAAAAATTGCAAAAGGTTGTGTTAAAATAAGAGATATACTTTCAGCAATTCTGATTCGATTACACTCCTATGCACTTAAATATTTACTTGAAATAAATAAATATAATGTTCTTTCATTAAAAATTTGATCACTTGTAGTAGGAGAGTCGGTTTCACTTAACTCACAAAAAAAAATTAGAATTTATAAAAAAAAATTAAAATTTGAAAATGTATCTACCTCGTAAAATCGTCGGAGCGTTTTTTTTTTTAATTAATTTTTTATATATAAAATTTTTCAAAAATGTCTTAAAATTAATTTGGGTATGCAGTTTTCAAGACCATATAAGTATACTTCAATTTGGATTTTTAAAATTGATTCGTTTTTTGAGATACAGAATTAAAAAAAAATAATAAAAGTATTCTTTAAAAAACCAAAAAAAAAATTGAAATTTGTTTGAATACAAAATATACTTACTTTCAAAAATAAATTTACGCTGATCGGACTTTCATTTTTCGAGATAATCTAATAACACAAAAATGGTTCTATGGGAGGTAGTGTTTTTGAGCAATTTTTTTTACATAAAATACATGAATCTTTAAAAAAAAAATAAAACTCGAGGAAGTTTAAAAAAAAATCGTAGGAGCCGTTTTGGAGAAAATTGAAAGTTTGGTTTTGGCCAAAAAAATCGTATGGTGGCTTCCCTAAATTTTGATCTTAAAACAAAAATAAAAAAACTGGGATATGAGTATTTGCTCAAACCTCTAATTTTCAAATTTGATCAGTCAATCGGACCAGTAGTTAAAGCTGTAGATGCCGTAAACTTCCAGACAGACAGACAGACGGAATCGCTGGACCAACTTTTTTCGACTTCTCTATCGTCGTAATGTCATATCTTCATCATATCAAATGTTTCTTTACGAATTCAATAGTTGCTATAGCAAGTAAAAACAAGCAAAGCACGTTGCACTTGACCAATATGTGTGTTAATTATAATTATTTTGGAGTTGCTCTGATGGGTGGCGAGACGAGTTTTATTATAAACTACAGTGATTTTGTTTATAAAAAAATTGGTTTGAGCGATACTTTCGGCAGCCATGGCTCAAAGGAATGAGTAGTTGACTGCTAAGCCAAACTCTGCGGGTTCAAACCCCAGCTTCGGCAGCATTCTTTTTCTACGAAAATCGCCATCTTATCTGAGGCCACCTGTGCGATAACATGAGAAAATATAAATCAAAGTCTCCTCATCTATGCTACGTAGGTTTATGTAATGTGTTCTTTCCTCCTATGTGTCTATCTGTCTCTCTTTGACGTATGTCTAGTTCAGGCCCAGCCGATGGCCTCAGTCGCCAGTGCAACTATGTGTCTGTAGTTCTTTACATTCAAGTGCGAAGTACTGTCATGTCAATGTCAATCAATGTCAGAAACAGCTGTACATTAAGTAAAACATATTAGAAGTACAGGATATAATAAATACAATGATATAATATTAATTGTTAAATCAAAATTTACATAATAAACAACTTTTTAAAAATTAAATAAATTAAAATTAATTAAAAAACAATCAAAAGGCAATACAACTGTAAGTAGTAATCAGTTCAATTAGCGAAATTTTCAAAGCAAAGGTCATGAAACTTTCTGTGTTCGACTCTAGACCTCATATGACTGTCTGACAGCATATACCAAACGAGATGTCAGCGAAGTAAACATAGAGGAGCGCAATAGAATAAAACGATTTGATGAACAGAAACTAAGTTTATTAAATGGGTAGCTTGGGGTCTTGTTAACAATTAATCTGTAGACAAAAGAATAACATCGATACTTGAATTAAGCTTCTAGGTAACATCCAAAAAGTTGACGAGTAAAAGACAATGACGAAATATGATCGTATCTGCGAACGTTGAAAACAAATCTGGCAATTGCGTTAAAGGCTACTTTCAACTTATGAAGTGAATGAGAATCAAGATATGAGAAAAGTTCACATCCATAAGATACAATAGGCAGGATAAGATGATTTAGCAAGCTTCAGCGTTGTCTCAGTTGGTAGACTCGATTTTGCAACAGATGAACCTCTAAGCGAGGCATATATTTTTGAAATAATTGAAGTAATGTGAGTGTCCCACTTAAGCCTATCATTAAATATTATAATACCGAGGTTTTTAGCGTGATTAACAAATTCAATTGGGTAATTATTTAAAAATATAGTTGGGAAGTCTTCCAGGTAAGGTTTATTTTTGGAGATGGGTAAAGCTTTTGTTTTTTCAGGGTTCAGTGAGAGTCCGTTGCTAATGGACCAATCGTATATGGATCTAAGATCAGAATTCAATTTATTTGTCGCATCTTCAACCATCCCTATTAATAATGAAATGTATAGTTGAAACTTACGTATATATGAAACTTACAATGAGACAAAACAGATGGCAAGTCATTTATAAACAGTGAAAACAATAAGGGTCCCAGGATTGTTCCTTGAAGAACACCAGTATAAACAAAAAGGAACGAGGACAACTTGCTATTGCACGATACAGCTTGCCAGCGATAAGAATAAATAAGGTTATTGGTTGTGTCAGAGAAGTTATAAGATAATTCGTCAGTTTATCACAGAGAAGGTTGTAGTTAACGCAGTCAAATGCCTTTGAAAAGTCAAGTAAGGTTAACACAGTTGTATGATTATAATCTAATGTTAGTGTAATGTCGTCAGATACTTTGAAAAGAGCTGAAATACAACTATGCCCTGACCGGAATCCCGATTGCAAATGTAGTTTATTATCGTTTATATACATTTTTATTTGGTTGCTCGTGATTTTTTCAAATACTTTGGAAAGAAATGGACCGATTGCTATCGGTCTGTACTCTATTTTCTTTCCAGGTTTTAGTATAGGGATAACCTTGGATATTTTCCAGGAGACAGGCTAATTTGAGGTCATAATAATTATTAAAGATATGAGTTATATGGGGAAGTACAAAAGGAAGAAGGATTTTGATAAGGTCAGGGTTAATATTATCTACACCTGTGGATTTAGATTTGGTAGAGAAAACTGTTATGTTTGCTTACTAACAACTAACACTGCACTAAGTGATGAGCCGGGGGTATAACATAGGTTACTATGTTGGCAAAGCATTGGTCGTAAGACTGTGCTTGCTGTAAGTTCTCTTCGACCAATTTTGATAGTGTGAAAAATAGTCAATTTTTAAGAAAATTTTCTATACCTGCTAAACGGAAGGAAAAAGACCCCATATCCTTTTTGATTTCTTCTCTTTTCTCGACCCAACCTACACGCTCTTGTTTTTTGGCAAAATATTCGTGAATTACCCTGTTAATGTTCTCGAAAGCACGATTGTCATGCTCCCGTAGTCAGCTCTTCTCTCCTGTTCTGGCGGCAATAATTACAATATCCGCTTATTAATTACAACTGATTATGTGTTTAAATATTACACTTTAATTCAAATTCGGTACCTAGGACAACTTTACCTATGAACATATGTATAAATATGTTCTTGTGAATGCTTTTAGTCGGTTTGTCAGTATTTTCTCATTTAAACAACAAGTCAAAGCAATCTCTTTCTCATGCAAACATTTTCTTCTAAATAAGTGAAAAAACTCGTTTAAACACTTTTGTATAGTATCAAATTCGGCTATGTGAAAAACAGTTCTCAACCCGTGAAGTGCGTGATTTAAACTTATTTCTCAAAAAAAAAAAAAAAACATTGAGCTCTTC
The DNA here is from genome assembly GCA_920937365.1 of Sphaerophoria rueppellii. NCBI lineage: Eukaryota > Metazoa > Arthropoda > Insecta > Diptera > Syrphidae > Sphaerophoria > Sphaerophoria rueppellii. The sequence continues at coordinate 62,772 of CAKKXW010000061.1, read as the reverse complement.
ACTCACTTCATGTCATCAGCAGTAAGGTCAAAGGACCTCAAAAGCTTCATCGTCATCATCATCATCATCATTATCTGTACCATACCGGAAATAGTATTGTTGTAAAGATACCAGAGTAGTGTATATACATATACCCGACCAAAGTTTTTGCGAAGAAATTTTGGAACTTCTCTCGTAAATTTCGTCAATGGGTTCTTTCGTTCCATTGTCAAGCAGACAGTAATTTCCTTTGTTGCCATAAACTTTCATGTAATATTATCGAACTGCATACTGTATATGTTTTTATGTATTTGCATGTGAATGTATTATACACCTATAATGAAGAAAAAATCATACAAAGGATTCAAGACGGCATATACCAAACTAACCGAGCTATATGTATGTTTACTTTCTGTATAGAAAATTCGTAAACCATTTTAACATTCGTTTTCGTAAATATAAAAAAGAGGAAAATAAATAACCATACATACCTAACCATTCATGATTAATAAACATCCTCACGACACAAGTCCCGAGAATAATTTTACCCGTGCTATGAAGTTTCGTGAGATGTCTTTTTTGGTACAAGATTGCATAAGATAACAAAAAGGACAAGAAAGGACATTCTTTTATAAACGATAATACCTACTTGAGATTGTCGCGTGTGGAATACATTTAATGGGTGATGGCATTTTCCACGAAATCTTTCATTACAATTGATACACCCAGAGAAAAAATGCGAGATAAAATCAAGTATGATCAGGCTTGATTTTAGTTTTTTTAAATTCTTACCTAAAAAATCTAATTTTGACATTTACAATACTTGTTTCAAGAACGTTATTCTTAAAGCGAATTTAAATTCTTAAAATAAAAACAAAAAACTCGATTTAAGAATAAGGATTTCTTACATCAATATTAAAAAATCTTAATGTAAGCTTGCATATTCTTAAGTTCTTTTTCTGTTCTTAAAATAAGCCGAAACAATCTTATTTCGAGACACTTAATCTGTTTTCAAGATAATTCGTGATTCTATGAAGCACAAATGGTCATGGCATGCTAGATGCATGATCATAGAAAACAAAGCAAACAGGAAATCTTCATTTGTGTTAGCTTTGATCTCGTCATACAAACGTCGTCCTCTTATTGCGTTTTATCTCGCCCTGTAAGTATTAAAGTTTTCCTCGCGATATTCGAGTTAATTTAAATTGAAGTTAAAATTGGATATGTGTGACGAAAATATTAATAACATAGATATTAATGAAGTTGCGAATGAACTTCAGTATTATATATCAGATGAGAGTGCATCAAATTTAATTTTTGTTAGTGACAAAAACACTGTTGAAGTGAGCTCGCAAGAGTATGAAACAGAAGAAGATGCTTTGAAATTCGGACCTTTAAAATATCTTTGGACCATGCGCTTCGAGGCAAAACATAAGGAGGCAAAAACTTATTTACATAACATAACTTCGAGAGTTAATCCTCCGTATTCCTTAGCAATCAAAGCTGGAATTAAGTTTTCAAAATTTTTGCTTGATCGCGAAAACTCTTTTGAGCCAATTTTCAAAATACCTTCTGAAAAATGCCAGAATTCAACAAGAGAAACAAACTTTTGTAACGTTAATAATGTTTATAATATTGATTTTGAAAACATTGAAGTACTTAATGATATTTTTTTAAAGGAAGGTATTATAAAATCAATTACTATCTAGCATTCAACAACAATAATTATACAAGTAGAAATAAGGTTGAATTATATAAAAATAAACAATTTTTAATCGAAAATGAAAATATTTATATACTCTGTCAGTCCATTTATATTAAGAATTTTGACTGCCATTTTCAGGCTTTTGAAATAGGTACAGTACAAAATAATATGGAAATAAAAAATATAAAAGATTTCACAAGTCCACCCCTGCATCTTTATCCCTTAAATAATGGTAAAACCTATGTTAGAATTAAGTACATTTAAGAAGCGATAAATAAACAAAAAGTTATAAATACAAAATTTTAAATGAAAAACGAAAATAGTTTTATAATTTATTTGAGTTTCTTTCAGTAACACATTCTTTAAATAATCACGAAACAGGATTGAAATTTAGCATGCTTAAAACAATGTGAAAATAAGATTTTCACTCTTGCTTTAAGAATTTAATATACTATTTTTGAAGTGGCTTCGTTCTCGTTCTGGGAATTTTCGAACTTATTTCGAACTTGTTTGAGTCAAAATTGGTCTTGATAATAGATTTTTATTTCTTGAAATGAATTCGTTTCAGGCATGATTTAAACTGCCTCGTTCTTAAATAAAGATTGTAGGTTCTCAAAATTAGCTTGTTTTAAACTTAATTTAAAAATGAACATTCTTAAACCTATCCTAAAGCATACTTGAAATAAGAATAAAACGGTTTGCTTAAAACAAGCTCAAAATAAGATTTTTACTATTGGATTAGGAATTTCCGAGATTACCATACTTTTGTCAACGAAAAATCTGACACTGTTTTTCTTGTTTTTATCTCGTTTTTTTTCTGAGTGATAGTATCTAATGAAATACACCACAATCGATCTACATTTATGAATGTATGTGCTCCTGAAAAAATAATATTGGAGAGAGATACAAAACACAAGGAATGTTTGAAAGCTCCATAGGCATAAGTGTCGTATCTCGTATATTTTATGAAATAGGAAATTATAAAAAAATATTATTCACTTTCTACTCAAATTGGCCATCCAAGGATCCAAGGCCTTGATTCGGTCAGTCAATCTCTCTTAGTGTGTGAGAATAAAATTTGCCACTGCGATGCTCGAATAAAGTTTGATTTCACACTTTCAAAGTTTTGACGTCCTCAGTAGGAAGTCATCAGCTCGGGTATACGTTGAGTCAGAATTTATCGGTCATCAAAACCAGTTTAAAAATAAAATATTTAAATACATACGTGGAACACTGGCCAATAAGAAATTAATTAACCCTGACTTTTAACAAAATTGGTTATGCCGTCTTATTGCAGGTAGATAATTTATCAAGAAACTTCTAACAATCCGACTTGCCTACATATATGGCGAAATTTGAATGTCTTTATTGTCCTTATGCCGCCGGCCGGCCGCCTTATACATCTACACGGTGACAATGGATATCCTTTTTACTTCGAAAGTAAATTTCTACCTAGAAGAGCGAATATACATTACATATTAAATGACTGGGGTTTTCCCTATTACCTATTCAAGCGAATTTTTCGGTATTGGTATTTACTCACAGCGTGCGTGTGTGCATAAACCTCTTTTGTTTTTCATTGGAAATCGAGAGGAAGAACGTCCAAATTTGCATAAAAAGGATAACAACTTTAATACCGGGAAGACACGCAAAACTGTACTCTATGCAATTTCCCCCCTTATAACTACCATACGCTGTCACTTATTGTTTTATGGGTCAAGCACGTGTGGTAAATACGTAAAAAGAAATGCTGGTTTGTGTATAAGAGTGGTACTACCAAAATAACCGAACTCTTGAATAGGCCCTTTATGCTTAAAAATTGAAACTCAAGGCCTTACCTCCTTAGAATCTAATACAGTGAGTTCAGTTTCATTTTTCACAGCATACATAGGCACATGTACTGTACATGTACATAATATCCTTTGTAGGTTTTGGGCTAAAATAAAAGAAAATGACACTTCAACATCATTCATAGGCATAAAATAGACACCCTAACTGTGGTATATGTTTGGGTTTACCTTCATAATGCCTATTGCGTATTTTCCAAAAAAAAAGAAAAGAAAAGTAACACGACTGAAATGCATGTCAAATGTCGGCCTTAGGTGTAATCTTCGAATTTCAACACCAACAAAAAACCCTACATTCGAATGTTCTTGTTTTTCTTTTTCTTTTTACATTTCCTTGATTCAAGGCTCCAGCAAGTGGGAAATAAAAACTCATTTGACTGGTGATTAATGGTGTTTATGTCTCTGTTTTGTCACTTTGGATACAGGAAACGAATGAAAAATCAAGGGCTTGTTTATTCCTTAATACGTTTTTCCTTTTTTTATTTGTTAAGAAATTAAAATTAAAATTAATTTATCCATTAGTGACTTCAAGCTTAAAGGTTGATATGTAGATGTACGATGGTACGGAAACGGAATGGAATAATGTTGAACGTATAATCGACTGTTCATACATATTTTTTTCTTTCTGGAACCTTTATTGGGCTGATCTAAATTGATAATGAGATTTTAAAATATGCACTGAAGTTTTTTGTTTAATTGGATGACCAAAACCCAGCAGCGAATTTTAATGGATAACATGAAAAGGTTATTTTTAGATATATGTTTGTTAGTGAAGGAACGTACTATTCGATACGCAATGATTAAAGTTTCTAGCTTACAATGCTCAACTGAAGAAATGCCTTTGCATTTTAATTATTGTATTAACTATATTAAGCATGACATCGTAACTGGGTAAAAAAATTGTGTTTCTGGGTGGCTTTTAATTATCCCCACATAAAGGTACACTTATACAGAATATAAGCAATAGCTATACGAAATTTATGCATAGCTAATATAGTATAGTAAGAATATGTCTTACATGGGGTAGTGTTTGATTTGGAGTTTTCGTGGAAAGTATTAACATATTTATACTTTCCTGGTTTGTCCTCTGAAGAAAGGAACATACAAATATCGGCAGTCTTAATGAGTTTTAATTTGTGCAGGATTTTGATCAGAAATTTAAACCGTATATAATTTCATCTGTTTGTTTTTTTCAAAATTCGTTTTTAATTCTATTCATTCACTTAAAAACACTACTTTTTACTCAGACAAAGGAATTCAAACAAGCTTATCTATCTAAAATCTTATATTTTACTTACTGGCCCAACCGGGCGCTCTAAGGAATTTATGGTTTTCTTAAAATTAATGCCTTTCGGGCTATGAACTATCTTATTAAATTTTATAGATTGTTTCTTCTTAGAAAGATTAAAAAAAAAAACTAACATCGTATCATTTTTATTTTTGTTCTACAGACTAACTTAAAATTAGGTACTAAAAAATAAAACTTAAGATTAACTTAAACTACCTATTCTACCAAACATACTACTTACGAACTAGAACAACCACAACAGCAAATCTCTATCATTTATTATTTAATTTGTTTGTATATTTTTTTTTTTTTTGTATATTCTTTTTGTATTTTTTTTACTTTTTTTTTATTTCGTGTTTTTCTTTTTTTCAGCCAGCGCATCTTACTGTAATTGTAAGAATGCGTTGGAACGCATTTTCAATCTACGCGCTCGTTCAAAATCTGAGTTACAGCAGCGAGTCCGCAGTGGTCACTGTCATACTCGACTGTCTGTAAGCAGTTTCGAGGGTGATTACCCACTTTGTCCGGTATTGTCAGTCTAGTATCGTACAGCAAACAATCCAGGAAGGAACCGCTCCTTGGGAACGATGGCCTTTCTGTAGCCAGCAGGTCGACACCACATTCAACACTGCAAAGATTAATCAAATTAAAAAGATGATTACCTCTTGGATTATTATTTTGATTTCCCCAATCTTCTTGTCTTGCGTTCAAATCTCTTGCTATAATGAAGTAGTTTTCTTCCAAGGTCAGTTTTAGTACTCTGAAAAGAATCTCGAGCTAGCCTGCGGAGCTTCAGCCGCAATCATATACATCCGCTTCCCTTGAGTGGGAGAGATGCATATGACACAGACTTCTAGCGTCTTGAACTTTCGCAAATCATAATTGTATATGACTTTATAATTAATGCCCTTACGTATGAAGATTGCAACACCGCCTCCTTGATTAGAGCCGGGTCGATCCCTTCATACGATATTGTAATTGTTTATTAGTCAGTTTATGTTTCTGGTTTTGAGCTTGGTTTCGCTAGCCATGAACACATCGGGACTGTGGTCTTTCAACAACTGGAACAAATTAGCTCGGCGTTCAATCCTAATCAGTGAATTTATATTCACAGCTAGGATCCTTAGGAACGTCTCAGGCAGCGCGCCCTTAACCATGACGTTGCGCTTGGCCAGTCATCAAATAGTGGAGGTGATCCACTCTTGAGGCTTGCTCCCAGATCTGACTTTGCAGTCCTGCCAGTTGGCCTTGAATGGCAACCAACAAGGCCACAATGTCTGGCTGCACCATCGGCTCCTTAGGCGCTGGGGCCTGAGGGGTAAGCTTTGGTGGAGCCTGTATCGCCTTCCCCATTCCTTTCGCAGAGTTGGCGTAAGAAAGATTGGGTCTTACGGCCGAATTTGCTGTCGGAGCTTGTCGTATTGGTCGACTTCCTACGGCCTTCTGACTGGCCTGTTTCTCTTTAATTTGTTGGATCTTAAGGCAACCACTATAATTGGCACCCTGCCCTCGTTCCCACAGATAATGCACTTGAGCTGGGTTAAGTCTTCAACCCACTCCGTTCCTAATCTGCATTCCCCTCTTATATGGGTTTCTGCGCACTTGACAGTGCATCTGCATTTCGCAGTCGGCTGCGGCATGGACGAACCTCCATTTAATTCTCCAATCTTATAACTTGGAAGTCAAGGACTGAAATACTCCTTAAACTGTCCAATTTACTTTGGGGCGTTAACGTTACCAGGAACATTGGAAGTTTGTAACCCTCACGTCTGGACTTGATAAACTTGAGATCGAAACTCGCTTTTTGACGGAGCTCATCTAAGAGCGCCTGTCATTTTACTATAATGACCATCTCTAATCTAAACCAACAATGCAGCTTTCTTCTTGTTCTTTCATTAGAAATCCGTCAACAATATTTGAAATAATATGAAAATCAGCCATTATCCATTTCATAAAACTTCCATGACCAATTTGCATAGTTGCCTCCATTTGTACCCTCTCTATAATTATGCATATCATCTTTGATCTTTTGAATCGATTTTCTTCTGAAAGCAACTAATCTACCTTATTTTTAACACAGTTCTTACATACTTTTTGAGAAATAACGGTTAAAAGTTTTTGTTGAAATGTTTATAGATAATCAGGGGAATGTCATAGTAAATCAAATCGCATACTATATTAAGCAAATGGATCAACTCACTAAGCTATATTATAACAGCAATAATAAGCAAACCAACAATTGCACGGACGGATGCTTAAGAGGTGTCAAACATAACTTTTAAATGAAACAATAATTTCATTTACATCTATACTAATATTTAAAGAGGAATGGTTTGATTTTTTGTTTGCACTGGATCGATTTAAAAAATTCTTTCACCGTTGGCAAGCTACACTATTCCCAAGTGACATAGGCTATGTTTCATTTTCAAAAAAACAAAAAAAAAAAGCAAAGCACGTTGCATTTGAACAATATCTGTATTAATTATAATTATTTTATGGAGTTGCTCTGAAGGGTGACGAGACGAGGTTCGCAGGGTCGGTCGGCTAGTGATTTATATATTTTCATATATATTTTTGATGACACCCTTGAAAACGACATTTTTTTGACAAACTTTTGTGCAATAATATCTTTAAAATTCAGTGGTGACATTTTTTTTTAACAAACTAAAGTAGCATAGTTCATAGGTCCGTTCGCGTACTTTCTGCACTAAAATTTGTAAGACGAGACATTTTAAGGAGTGGAGGTAAAATTCTCTCGCAGAAAATCAAAACTACAAAAAAGTAAGCGAACGGGAAAACAATACATTTTGCTTACATTTAATTGTCAAGTTTTTTTGTATGAAAATTTGAGACTTTGAATTTAAATTTATTTATTTATTTGCTATTTGCAATTAAATTTGACACTTTTCACAAATTAGCCCAAATAATTTTCTTGATCTAAAATTCGATGGCTGGGGAAATAATTTTACTCTCTCCTCAGCACTCTCTTTTACGAAAAAATACCAAATTTTTGAGTACCTAAGCGAACAAGATCTGGTTAAGTTCCGTTCCGCCCCTGAGCATTTCCTCTCGGCATCCTTCAGAGCAACTCCAGAATAATTATAATTAACATAGATATTGTTACAATGCACCTTAAATTATATGAAAAAAAACTTGATTTTAGGTCTTGAATTTCTTCGTGCCCTCGCATAGCAATTTCAACTTAAACCAATGAGTTTTTTATCAAAAACATTTTATTTTCCATTCGAAAACCCATTTTGAAATTATCCACTTTTCCATTTGAAAGTCAATGCATCTACAGTTACATGCAATTTTCCCTTTGAAAACCAATGACTTTTCCGAGTGTTTTTGATCAAAAACATTCTATTTTCCATTTTAAAAACCATTACGGAAATTGCTCTAGTGAAATAGCCAGTTGCATTCCTCCCCTCAAATAATTCGCCCGTAATACGCGCGCTTCTAGGAATGCCCATCAGTTTACCCTCGAGCCCAACATCGGACTTACTCTCAAGTATAGGGAATCATTTTTTAGCCGTACTACGCGAATGTGGAACTCTCTTCCACACTCTGTCTTTCCCAGTCACTACAATGTTCAAGAATTTAAGCCCAATGTACACCGACATCTCCTTTCCAACCCCTTCCCTTCTTCTAATGCACACACTGTGTCTCTGGCATAAAAAGGGTATAAGAAATCCCTTGAGTGGGTGCAAATTATAAAAAAAAAAAAAAAACAAAAAATGTACCTGAAATTGCAGTGGCTAGCCAAATAGGTAATATGGAAATTTTCATTTTCAATTTTCAAAAAAATGGTTACCTAAGTTAAATAATGTAATAAAAACAAATTTGAGGGAAAATATTGAGTTAAAAAAAAAAATCCTTTCGACAACTCGTCTACATCGCGCTGGATGTCTCTTCCTTTCAAAAGTTCATCATGATAGGCAACCGAACCGCTGCGATGTATTTGTACCTTTGCAGCAAATAAGCAAAACTCAATCCTCGGCGCTGCGATTCTTGCTGTTTTTCAGCAACACTTGCATTTGTTTGCCTACGTTTTCGGTCAAATCAAAGCTGATATAGAGAATAATTCCGAATTTTTTCATCAACAAACAGCGACTGAAGAAAAGCTTTAAGAGCAAATCCATAATATTGAGAAGCCACAAGAGAATTTCCTGGTAATCCGAAGCCATTCAAATCGAAGTGCCTTGTGATTCCAAAGTGCTCAAAACTAAATAGAGGGTAACGTTATGAAATAAAGTCGAATTGTATTTTCTTGAGATATTTACCATCCGGGTGGATATTAACACCAAATTTTGAAAGTATATCACTCAACAGATCGCTGAGTCCTTGTTTCTCTTGCTGGTCAAGTGTGTAGCCGGAATGGTGGAGCAGGACCTTGCACAATTTCTTGAAACATTCTTTGATGACGTGTTGACCGACACAAACCTTCATTTAGGGGTATTCCCTGATGACTGCAATCTGATTGTTTTACCAATGAAAAAGTTGCTTTGTAATTTGGGCCAGAAAACTTCGATGAAAATTGGATGCGGATCCAATAATCTAAGGATTTGTGCGTTCTCAGGGCAATGATAACTCCTCTCTGAACGCTGCCGGCCGGTACAATTCAAATGGAAACAGGTCTTTTCCCCAAAGCCAAATATAAAGGATTTCTTTTTGTACCATTGGTTGTTGTCGAAGAACTAAAAGAAAACAGATGTCGCTAAAATTTTTACTTATTTTTTTTTGCCACTGTGGCTGGCAATGTTAGTGTAGCTAATATCAAGTGGAACCATTTTATTCAAACGACTAGCAGTAGCAGTCCATACATAGTAAGTCAATGAGAAGAATGAATAGGAAATGAAATAAAATGAAATGAAATGAAAAATAAAGAGACATTAAAAAAAACTTGATGTCGGCTGTCAGTTTCTGAATTCAAAAACAATTTTTTTTACTGATAATTTCAGAGTCGATTATTGCAATATTCCTGGGCACTGTTTCGAACAGGCCAGCTGTATTGGGACTGAGTGAAACCAAAGTAGGTGAGAATTCCGACCCTACTGAATTTTTATTCTGATTACACTCTTACTTACAGCTTACACTTAACTCAAAAAAAATATATAAAAATAATTAGAATTTATTAAATAAATTAAAATTTGGAAATGTACCTCGTAAATACATTTCATTCCAAAAATTTAATTGCCGAACAAATTCAAACCTTATTTTTGATTTATTGAATTTTTTTTTTGAAAATCGTCGGAGCCGTTTTTTTTTTAAATTAATTTTTTATATATAAAATTTTTCAAAAATATCTTAAAATTAATTTGGGTATGCAGTTTTAAAGACCATGTAAATATACATATAATACTCCAATTTGGATTTTTAAAATTAATCCGTTTTTGAGATACAGAATTTTGAAAAAAAAAGTTAAAAATATTTTTTTTAAATCCAAAAAAAAAATTGAAATTTTTTTGATAACAAAATATTATTTGAACAATATATACGTACTTTCGAAAAAAAAACTTACGCTGATCGGACTTTCAGTTTTCGAGAAAATCTAATAACAAAAAAACGGTTCTATGGGAGGTACCGTTTTGAGCAATACAAAATATTTTTTTTTACATAAAACACATGAATGTTTAAAAAAATTAAACTAGAATTTTAAAAAAAATCGTTCGGGCCGTTTTTGTGAAAAAAAAAGTTTTGGTTTTTGGCCAAAAAAATCGTATGGTGGCTACCCTAAATTTTGATCTTAAAACAAAAATAAAAAAATTGGATATGACTTTTTGCTCAAACCTCTAATTTTCAAATTTGAAGTCAATCGGACCAGTAGTTAAGCCTGTAGATGCCTGTAAACTTTCCGACAGACAGACAGACGGAATCGCCGGACCCACTTTTTTCGACTTCTCTATCATCGTAATGACATACTCATCCTCATCTCAAATTTTTTTTTTTATTACGAATTCAATACTTGCCATATATTCTATATGTCGCAAGTAAAAAATGGACAAGACAATGCGCCTTGTGACTTTCGAAATCAATCATTAAAAAAAACAACACATTTTTTCACTGCTTGCAAGTGAAATATTACCGTTTCTTATGTACGGCGCATAATCTGAGAAAGATCTATAGGATAGTAAGTACTGCTGTAATTCGTTTCTGTTAAAATTGGTTACCGAACTGGCTGAACAATTTATTAATAATAAAAGAAATAATTGAGAAAAAGTATACATAGAATAAGGAATTATATGATTCAAACAAATTTAAGTTAACAAGTGAAATTATGAACAGTAAATTAAGTTGATATTTCAATACTCCTCCTCAACTTAATAACTTTTAAGAATACATTAAAATTTAACACTAATACATCTCATTTCATCTCTAAGCTTTGTAAATTGTGGCTTTGCCAAAGGTTTTGTTAGAATGTCAGCTATTTGACTCTTCGTGTTGATATATTTTATGTTGAATAATCGTTTTTCATATACATCACGGACAAAATTGTACTTGACATCAATGTGCTTGAGTCGCTTATGTTCCCATTTTGAAAGTAAATGTATCACTGACTGATTGTCTTCATAAACCGTTGGAGGCAAATTAAAACTGCTTTTGATTTCTTTTAAAAGATTTTGCATCCAGAGTAATTCCGCTGTTGCTGATGCTAGCGCTACATATTCGGCCTCAGTTGAAGAAAGTGAAACTGTAGTTTGTCTTTTAGTTGTCCAAGATACAACGTTTCCAAAAAGTTTAAATAGAAATCCAGAAGTAGACTTACGATCGTTTTCACTACCAAAATCTGCATCAACATAGCAATTTAAGATCTCTTCTTCTCCTCCTTTTGTGTACAGTAGTCCAAAATTAATCGTCCCTTTAATGTAGCGCAATATCTTCTTTAAACCATTCCACAGAACTTGATATCTACTAAAAAAGTTAACAGCTAAACTTAAATCCGGTCTTGTAGCAAGCATTCCATACATTAGACAGCCAACAAGTTCACGATAAGGTTTGATGTCTGGTATAATATTTTCGTCATTGATTGGGAAAGGTGTTGTTTCTATTGGTATGTCAGTTGGATTTGAATTTTGCATTCCAAAACGTTCAAGTATTTTTGTAAAATAGACTTGTTGATTTAAATGCAAACCTTTATCAATTCTCTGCATATGTATGCCCAAAAACATTTTTGGTTCTCCTAAATCTTTCATAGCAAACTTTTCCTTTAGTCCGTTTTTTATTCCATTAATCATGTGTTCATTGTTTCCTGCAATTAACATATCATCAACGTAAAGAATCAAAAAAATGCGAATTTCATCTAGTTCTATCATATAGAGACATTTATCAAGTTCTGATCGTTTGAAGTTAATTTTTACAAGGAAATTGTCAATGGTTTTGTTCCACACTCTAGGAGCTTGCTTGAGTCCGTATAGTGATTTCTTAAGTTTACAAACTAAATCCGTTTTACTTTCAAAACCTTCTGGTACTTTCATATATATTTCCTCTTCGATTGCTCCATGCAAAAATGCATTTTTAACATCCATATGACAAACCATAAGATCATCTTGGACGATTATAGATAGAAGCATTCTCAAGGTTGTTAACCGAGCAACTGGAGCGTATGTTTCATTATAATCATACCCTTTTCTTTGAGCATATCCTTTAACGACTAGTCTTGCTTTGTATCGATCTATGTTTCCGTTTTCATCTCTTTTTAAGCAGAAGACCCATTTACTGTCTATTGATTTTTTGTTATTAGGAAGACTGCATAGCTCCCACGTATCGTTCTTCAAAAGGGCTGACATTTCTTCATCGACAGCTTCCATCCATTTGAGTTTATCAGTCCGTGATGCTATTTCTTCATACGTTTGTGGAACATCTTCTAAAAATGTCTCTGCATGCAAAGCTAATGAGGCATAATCTTCGAGATAACTTGGTGGGTTGACTTTTCTTTTGGATCGTCGAATTGAAACTTGACTGTCTTCACTAAGTTGGTGTTCACTGTTAGGGGCTGTATTATTTACGTTATTCGGTGATTTGTCTCCTTCATTTTCAAAACAATCTGGTTCTTCATTTTCAAAACTTTCTGTTGGATTCCAATCATTATTATATTTTGCGTTGTTAGTACAGAAATTATTAAACAAAAATTTAGTCTCGTCAAATATAACATCGTGGCCAAAAAGTATTTTTCTATTCTGTGGGTCCCAAAGTTTGTATCCATTATGACAATATCCCACAAAGAAACACTTTACAGATCTTGAGTCAAATTTAGAATTCAGTAGTGGTTTAGGAACTTTTAAGTATGCAACACAACCGAAAATCCTGAGTTTATTATATTTTACCTTTTCTCCATACCATAGCTCAGCTGGAATTTTGTTTGCAAGTGCCGATGTCGGGCTTCTATTTATTAAGTATACTGCAGTTTGTATTGCTTCGGACCATATTGTTTTGTCTAATTTGCAATTAAGTATCATGCATCGTGCTTTATTGAGAATGGTCCTATTCATTCTCTCGGCCACTCCGTTCTGTTGTGGTGTATATCTGATAGAGAATTCAATTTGTATGCCCTTTTTTTCAAAATGTTCTCTTATTTCTTTTGAGATATATTCTCTACCATTATCACATCTAAAACGACTTAACTTTAAATTGAAATGTGCAGTTGCCATGGCTTCATAGATTTTAAAAAATTTTAAGACTTCTGATTTTGATTTTAAAGGATAGCTAACAGTGGTCAAATGAAAGTAACTATATATGTTTTGAAGTCATAAGAAGTGGGATTAATAGGTCCAATAATGTCGCTATGCACAAGTTGTAATGGTCTTGATGTTTTTTCTCTTCTTTGATTGTGTGGCAAGCTTACTTGTTTGCCTTGTATACATATTTCGCATGATGGTTCTTTTGGAAAACCAGAACTAATTATGATGTCATCAGAATATTTTTCAAGTTTCTTAACATCTTCAATATTAAGATGACCAAGCCTCTTATGCCATTTTTCATATTCGTTTTCCTTTATGCTAAGAAACACTGACGATTGTTTTTTGAAACGTATATTGCTACAGCTATCGTTCGATTGTTCTTACAAATTTGTCCGCATCCATTTTCAAACTTGATACAAAAACCATTCATTTCTAATTTTCGGACTGAGAGCAAATTATGCTCTAAATTTGAAACTGAGAGAACATTTTTAATTTTGATTATGTTTTCTTTGTCATTGACATTACATAAAAGTTCGATATCTCCAACCTTTTCTGCAACAAGAAAACTTCCAGATTTTGCAACTTTAATTTTCATTGGTTCTTCTAATTGTTTACAGTTTGATAATGGTATATTACTACTCATCAAATGCTCCGAAGCACCAGAGTCTAGAAAAAAATCAATATTATTGTCAGAAGTTTCTCCCATAAAAGCTGTAAAACAAAAGCTATTCGAATTTTGTTGCTCATCTTCTTCAACTGCTGTATTTGCACAATGTTGATTTTTGAACTTCACATCAAATGCTCTTTTTCTGCATACTGCAAATTTATGGCCAATTTTTCCACAGTAGTTACATTTAAATGGGAAACGATTAGAGGTTTCATTTGTTATTTTTAATGAGTTAGAAACAAAAGCAGTTGATGGTGCAGAATCTTCTTCAGTCAATTTTCTTTGTTCTATGTGCTTTTTTTCTTCATCTTGTAACCGATTTTTTACAAATGAAATTGTAAGATTTTCAGCTGAAAGTGTTTCAATTGCAGTAACAACTTGATTATATTCTGTAGGCATTGTCAGAAGTAAATGGCACACAATGTCTAACTCTTCAAGCTTTGCTCCAGTGGATCTAAGATCTCGCATAAGTTTGTCAAAATTTAAAAAATGGGTAGAGATATTATATTTTTTAGGATCAAATTTCATGGTTAAGAGTGCTTTTCGAATCAGTAATTGACTTGCAATTCCTTTGCGTTGGAAAGTGTTGCAAAGAGTGGTCCATATATCAAAAGCAGACTCTTTTTCCTTTGCATATTCCAAATGGCTATCAGCAATTTTTTGAATAATTTGCGATTTACATTTTCTATCATTTTTCCTATGTTGAAATAGTTCTTTCTCCTTTTGAGCGTTTATTTCAGCTGTATCATTTCTCTCAAACCTGACTTTCATATGATATGGTTCTTTGATATAATTCAAAAGATTAAGTTCATCCAGCAAAATTTCAAGACGGAACTTCCAATTATCAAAGTCTTCTCCATTGAAAAGAGGAATCTTGTATTTTTCGATTTCGTCATTCATTTTTCAAATTTTCAAATCTTGATTTCAAATATCTGTACAAAGAAAAAAAAATAATAAGTCTGCAATTCGGTACTATTTATTAAAAAATTTAATGTTTGGGTTCTGGGCCCATAACCTTGGTTGAACAATTTATTAATAATAAAAGAAATAATTGAGAAAAAGTATACATAAAAATAAGGAATTATATGATTCAAACAAATTTAAGTTAACAAGTGAAATTATGAACAGTAAATTAAGTTGATATTTCAATACTCCTCCTCAACTTAATAATTTTTAAGAATACATTAAAATTTAACACTAATACATCTCATTTCATCTCTAAGCTTTGTAAATTGTGGCTTTGCCAAAGGTTTTGTTAGAATGTCAGCTATTTGACTCTTCGTATTGATATATTTTATGTTGAATAATCGTTTTTCATATATATCACGGACAAAATTGTACTTGACATCAATGTGCTTGAGTCGCTTATGTTCCCATTTTGAAAGTAAATGTATTACTGACTGATTGTCTTCATAAACCGTTGGAGGCAAATTAAAACTGTTTTTGATTTCTTTTAAAAAGTTTAAATAGAAATCCAGAAGTAGACTTACGATCGTTTTCACTACCAAAATCTGCATCAACATAGCAATTTAAGATCTCTCGTTCTCCTCCTTTTGTGTACAGTAGTCCAAAATTAATCGTCACATTAATGTAGCGCAATATCTTCTTTAAACCATTCCACAGAACTTCGGTTTGCCTATGTTGATATCTACTAAAAAAGTTAACAGCTAAACTTAAATCCGGTCTTGTAGCAAGCATTCCATACATTTGACAGCCAACAAGTTCACGATAAGGTTTGATGTCTGGTATAATATTTTCGTCATTGATTGTGAAAGTTGTTGTTTCTATTGGTATGCCAGTTGGATTTGAATTTTGCATTCCAAAACGTTCAAGTATTTTTGTAAAATAGACTTGTTGACTTAAATGCAAACCTTTATCAATTCTCTGCATATGTATGCCCAAAAACATTTTTGGTTCTCTAAATCTAAATCTTTCATGACAAACTTTTCCTTTAGTCCGTTTTTTATTCCATTAATCATGTTTTCATTGTTTCCTGCAATTAACATATCATCAACGTAAGGAATCAAAAAAATGCGAATTTCATCTAGTTCTATCATATAGTTCTGATCGTTTGAAGTTAATTTTTACAAGGAAATTGTCAATGGTTTTGTTTCACACTCTAGGAGCTTGCTTGAGTCCGTATAGTGATTTCTTAAGTTTACAAAACGAATTTAGTTTTACTTTCAAAACCTTCTGGTACTTTCATATATATTTCCACTTCGATTGCTCCATGCAAAAATGCATTTTTAACATCCATATGACAAACCATAAGATCATCTTGGACGATTACAGATAGAAGCATTCTCAAGGTTGTTAACCGAGCAACTGGAGCGTATGTTTCATTATAATCATACCCTTTTCTTTAAGCATATCCTTTAACGACCAGTCTTGCTTTGTATCGATCTATGTTTCAGTTTTCATCTCTTTTTAAGCAGAAGACTGTCTATTATTTACTGTCTATTGATTTTTTGTTATTAGGAAGACTGCATAGCTCCCACGTATCATTCTTCAAAAGGGCTGACATTTCTTCATCGACAGCTTCCATCCATTTGAGTTTATCAGTCCGTGATGCTATTTCTTCATACGTTTGTGGAACATCTTCTAAAAATGTCTCTGCATGCAAAGCTAATGAGGCATAATCTTCAACATAACTTGGTGGATGGACTTTTCTTTTGGATCGTCGAATTGAAACTTGACTGTCTTCACTAAGTTGGTGTTCACTGTTAGGGGCTGTATTATTTGCGTTATTCGGTGATTTGTCTCCTTCATTTTCAAAACAATCTGGTTCTTCATTTTCAAAACTTTCTGTTTCCAATCATTATTATATTTTGCGTTGTTAGTACAGAAATAATTAAACAAAAATTTAGTCTCGTCAAATATAACATCGTGGCCAAAAAGTATTTTTCTATTCTGTGGGTCCCAAAGTTTGTACCCGTTATGACAATATCCCACAAAGAAAAACTTTACAGATCTTGAGTCAAATTTAGAATTCAGTAGTGGTTTAGGAACTTTTAATTATGCAACACAACCGAAAATCCTGAGTTTATTATATTTTACCTTTTCTCCATACCATAGCTCAGCTGGAATTTTGTTTGCAAGTGCCGATTTCCTATTTATTAAGTATACTATAGTTTGTATTGCTTCGGACCATATTGTTTTGTCTAATTTGCAATTAAGTATCATGCATCGTGCTTTATTGAGAATGGTCCTATTCATTCTCTCGGCCACTCCGTTCTGTTGTGGTATATGCCCTTTTTTTCAAAATGTTCTCTTATTTCTTTTGAGATATATTCTCTACCATTATCACATCTAAAACGACTTAACTTTAAATTGAAATGTGCAGTTGCCATGGCTTCATAGATTTTAAAAAATTTTAAAACTTCTGATTTTGATTTTAAAGGATAGCTAACAGTTAAATGGGTAAAGTCATCAATGAAAGTAACTGTCGCTATGCACATGTTGTAATGGTCTTGATGTTTTTTCTCTTCTTTGATTGTGTGGCAAGCTTACTTGTTTACATATTTCGAATGATGGTTCTTTTGGAAAACCAGAACTTATTATGATGTCATCAGAATATTTTTCAAGTTTCTTAACATCTTCAATATTAAGATGACCAAGTCTCTTATGCCATTTTTCATATTCATTTTCCTTTATGCTAAGAAACACTGACGATTGTTTTTTGAAACGTATATGATACAAGCCTGTTGGACTTCTTTTTGCTACAGCTATCGTTCGATTGTTCTTGCAAATTTGTCCGCATCCATTTTCAAACTTGATACAAAAACCCACAGTACACAGAATATAAGGTATTATATTGCGCATCTGTCAGAGACCAAGATGACAGAAGTGAGGAAAGGCACAAAAAGAAATGCCGATAAGACAACAACAATTTTTGTTTTGTTCTGACATTTAGGTCTCTGAAATGTGACATATGCGCGAACTTTGGGGGAAGAAAATCGGAAATATAATACCTTGTATTCTGTGTACTGTCTACTGTGACAAAAAACCATTCATTTCTAATTTCCGGACTGAGAGCAAATTATGCTCTAAATTTGAAACTGAGAGAACATTTTTAATTTTGATTATGTTTTCTTTGTCATTGACATTACATAAAAGTTCGATATCTCCAACCTTTTCTGCAACAAGAAAACTTCCAGATTTTGCAACTTTAATTTTCATTGGTTCTTCTAATTATTTACAGTTTGATAATGGTATATTACTACTCATCAGATGCTCCGAAGCACCAGAGTCTAGAAAAAAATCAATATTATTGTCAGAAGTTTCTCCCATAAAAGCTGTAAAACAAAAGCTATTCGAATTTTTTTCATCTTCTTCAACTACTGTATTTGCACAATGTTGATTTTTGAAATTCACATCAAATGCTCTATTTCTGCATACTGCAAATTTATGGCCAATTTTTCCACAGTAGTTACATTTAAATGGGAAACGATTAGAGGTTTCATTTGTTATTTTTAATGAGTTAGAAAACAAAAGCAGTTGATGGTGCAGAATCTTCTTCAGTCAATTTTCTTTGTTCTATGTGCTTTTTTTTCTTCATCTTGTAACCGATTTTTTACAAATGAAATTGTAAGATTTTCAGCTGAACGTGTTTCAATTGCAGTAACAACTTGATTATATTCTGTAGGCATTGTCAGAAGTAAATGGCACACAATGTCTAACTCTTCAAGCTTTGCTCCAGTGGATCTAAGATCTCGCATAAGTTTGTCAAAATTTAAAAAATGGGAAGAGATATTATATTTTTTAGGATCAAATTTCATGGTTAAGAGTGCTTTTCGAATCAGTAATTGACTTGCAATTCCTTTGCGTTATATCAAAAGCAGACTCTTTTTCCTTTGCATATTCCAAATGGCTATCAGCAATTTTTTGAATAATTTGCGATTTACATTTTCTATCATTTTTCCTATGTTGAAATATAGTTCTTTCTCCTTTTGAGCGTTTATTTCAGCTGTATCATTTCTCTCAAACCTGACTTTCATATGATATGGTTCTTTGATATAATTCAAAAGATTAAGTTCATCCAGCAAAATTTCAAGACGGAACTTCCAATAATCAAAGTCTTCTCCATTGAAAAGAGGAATCTTGTATTTTTCGATTTCGTCATTCATTTTTTCAAATTTTCAAATCTTGATTTCAAATATCTGTAAAACAAAAAAATAAAAAAACAATAAGTCTGCAATTCGGTACTATTTATTAAAAAAATTTAATGTTTGGGTTCTGGGCCCATAACCTGTTAAAATTGGTTACCGAACTGGTTGAACAATTTATTAATAATAAAAGAAATAATTGAAAAAAAAGTATACATAAAAGTAAGTGTTTTAAGCGATATGGACTGTAGTTAGTTAAATGTTTTTTGTGTAAATTGTGTAAATTGTGTATTTTGTTTATATTATTAAAAAGAGGTGTTTTTCATTATAAATGTTAAGTGTTTAATTCAATATGTAATTTTTGTATAGGTAATGTATATATGTTTAATAATGTTATACTTATTTTATGCTGCTGCTGATTGCTTCTGCTTCTAGTGGTGGATGTCGTCAAAGTGAACGAGTTAAAAGTAAAGGTCTTGTTTGCCAAGCAGAAGCAACGGCAGAATTAGAAAAATGAATAACTGTTACAACAGTTGTAATTAAGAGAGAGCTCATTATAGGGTATTACATGTGATGTTTGTAGTTGCAATTAAATTAAAACTGTTATACATGATATAAGAGTAAAATTTGTATGTAACTAGACAAAAGAATAATTTGATTAGATAATTATGATGCTGTTTCAGAACATTCAGCCCCCCCTGAAAGACTCCGGTCTTTCAGCAGAAGGTAAGGGAGCAAGCTTCACAATAGGTCGAATATAACTTCCGTTGTTAGTTTTGACAGTAACGACTCTGCATTTATCATCATTTCCGGGGTGGGTTTCCGTCACCCGGCCAAGTATCCATTTTGATGGAGGGAGATTAGGCTCTTTTAATAGGACGACGTCATCGATTTGGAGATTTCGTTGCGCTTTTTGCCATTTTGGGCGAGTCTGGAGTGACGTCAAGTATTCCTGGTGCCAGCGCTTCCAGAATCTTTGCATAAGTGCCTGTAAGAGAAACCAGTTTTTTTGGGTTGAAACATATTCTATGTTAATATCAGGTGTAGGGACTGAACAATAAGATTCTCCAATCATGAAGTGGGATGGAGTTAGAGAAGTGGGTTCAAAATCAGACGTTTTCCACATGGGGCGCGAATTTAAAAGGCTTTCAATCTTGGTCAGTACGGTGTACATTTCTTCAAAGGTCAGCCTGTGATCACCTATAACGCGTTTTAAATGGGTTTTCACTGATTTTACCCCAGCTTCCCATAATCCTCCAAAGTGAGGTGCGGAAGGTGGGATAAATTTCCAGGCGATTTGGTCCTTGGATAGATGATCGATAATAATGTTGTTTCGTTGCTGAGTCATAAGAAGGTCAAATAGTTCACCAAGTTTTCTTTTTGCACCATGAAAATTAGTTGCGTTGTCGCTCCATATTTCTGATGGTTTACCGCGACGCGCCACGAACCGGTCCAGAGCTAACAGAAACGTATCTGTTGATAGATCACTAACCAATTCAATATGGATTCCTTTAGTGACGAAGCAAACGAATAACGCGATGTATGCCTTCACAAATTTAGGGTTTCGGCCACGAGCAAGGCGGAGACTTATAGGGCCTGCGTAATCGACACCCACCTTACTGAAAGGACGTGAAAAACGGACACGCTCTACTGGCAGATCGCCCATGAGTTGTTGTGTAGAAGTTTGACGTTGCCGAAAACAATCAATACAATTGAATACAATATTGCGTAACAGGTTTCTGCAGCCAAGAACATAATAATTTTGTTTAAGTAATGCGATCATTAAAGTTACGCCAGCGTGAAGATATTGGATATGAATTGAATTAGCTATAAGTATAGTAATAGGATGCGATTTACACAGAATTATCGGATGTTTTTCGTTATACGTCAAATCCGAAAACCGTATACGTCCACCGACACGAAGAACTTCAGATTTGTCAAGAAACGGGCTAAGAGTCAATAGTTTACTTTTCGATGGTAGTTCTTTACCTTTGCTTAAAGCATTTATTTCGGAACCGAAAATTGAGGCTTGAGCACTTTTAATCAGGAGAGTTTTGGCTTCACACATTTCTTGGGCACACAAGTAAGGCAAGGAATTACGATTTTTCTTAAAACGCGAATTTTTAATAAAGCGATACATATAGCTGACAACACGAACTAACTTGAACCAGTTGGAATATTTTGAAGCTAAAATTTCAAGCAGGTTTATAACTCTCAAATTTGAAACGAATACCTGGACTTTAGTACTTTTCCGTTCTTCTAAATCTTCACTCGGTATATTTTCAATACTATAGTCTGAAATAGGCCAGTCTGAAGGTTCGTTTTTCAACCATGATGGTCCGTTCCACCAAATGTCCGTTGATGAAAGCAGTGACGGTAAAATACCTCGTGACGCGACATCAGCTGGATTTTGCGGCGATCTTACGTGATTCCAACGTTTAAATGGCAATGAGGCTTGGATTTCCGACGTCCGATTTGCAACAAAAACCGACCATTTTTTCGGAGAAGTAGCCAGCCAATGTAGTACAATTGACGAATCGGTCCAAGCAAAAACTGAAATATCTTTCTCCTGCAACGAAACTTTAATTTTATTTACAAGTCGAGTTAGTAAGAGAGCCCCACAGAGTTCAAGTTTTGGTAATGATAAAACTTTTATCGGAGCGACTCTGGTCTTTGCTGCAACAATCGATATCATTATGTTCCCGTTCGGATCAACACTCCGGCAGTAAACGACGGCAGCGTACGCATCCAAAGATGCATCACAAAATGCGTGCAGCTCCTTGTGGGTTCTTCCAGCCCACATTACCCTCGGAATTGAAATTGATTCAACCAACGGCAGCTCATCGCGGATTTTTGTCCATCGATAGACGAGTTCTTCAGGAACATAACCATCCCAGCTTATTTTTTCTCGCCACAAATCCTGAAAGAAGATTTTGACCGAAACAACAATTGGAGCGAGGAAGCCTAATGGGTCGAAAACTCGCGAAGCATCGGATAGTATACGCCGTTTTGTGCACGTTGTTGGTTGCGGAAGTGACACCTTGTAGGAGAAGCAATCTTTAGAGGGGCACCATCGAAGACCAAGAACCTTGATCACTCCTGATTCTTCAAATTCTATCGGGGACATCTCACGTTGGTCATTTGGCAAGGAGAGTAAGAGCGGCCAACAATTTGTGGTCCATTTTCGCAAATTGAAACCACCTAGCTGCAAAAGTTCCACCAGTTCAGCTCGCAGAGACATGACTTCATCTATGGAATCAGCTCCCGTGAAAACGTCGTCGACGTAGAAGTCATTCAAGATAACATTCGCGGCTCTGGGATGCGTTTTCGCGTGATCAATCGCCAGTTGTTTCAATGTTCTTACCGATAAGAATGGAGCAGCTGAAGTACCGTAGGTTACTGTTAGTAGCTTATAATGCTTTATTGGTTCCTTTGGTGAAGAACGCCAAATTATTCGCTGATAGTCGGTGTGGTTTGGAGCAACTAAAATCTGCCGAAACATTTTCTCTATATCCCCGGATATAACAAAACCATGACGACGACTTCGAAGACAAATAGTAAAAATATCGTGCTGTATAGTAGGGCCAACAAGAAGAAGCTCGTTGAGAGAAGACTTTCCAGAATTGTGAGGCTTGGCTGAACCATCAAAGACCACTCTTAATTTGGTAGTAGAACTATCAGATTTTACTACGGCATGATGAGGAAAATAATAACTTCCCGAAGACTCTGTCATAACTTCATGCTGTGGTATATCCACCATATGTCCTAACGCGACATACTCATTTATAAAGTTAGTGTATTCAGTTTTCAAATCAGGATTGGTTAAAAATCTGCGCTCCATAGAACGCAATCTATTAAGAGCGATGTCAAAAGAGTTGCATAGTTTTGATCTATAATTCGGTTTGAATGGCAACTCAACGATGTAACGTCCATCAGTGGCACGCTTATGCGTTGTAACGAAATGTTCCTCGGCTTTTTCTTCCTCAATTGAAAGTATTGGTTGCCAGTTGACCTCTTCTAAGCGCCAAAATCGTTCCAAGTCAAACTCTTGGGAAAGGTCAATTTGCGTACAAAAAGTCTTAACTTCATGACAGTTAAACACACGTTGTTGTTCAATGCTGCCTGCTATCACCCATCCGAACATTGTAGAAATACAATTACGAATATCAGGTTTCAGTGTAGTTGAAGGTTCCCTGAGGATATCGAATACCCTATCGGCTCCTATCAAGACATCAATTGGACCTGGCTTATTGAAGCTAGGATCGGCCAATTCGAGCGACAGATATGATTCTATATTTCGAACAGCTAATGGGGCAGGTGGTAGCAATTTAGTAAGTTTCGAGATGACGTAGCAGCTAACTTCAATATTGGAGGTATCGTAACGAGAAAATAAGTTTAGAGTTACCACACCATTCGTAACACCGGCACAAGTAGACCCAACACCCATTATAGGAATTCGCGACGGTTTTCGTAATAATCCCAACCGTTGGACGACCTGCTCTGTAACGAAAGAGACTTGCGATCCTGTATCCAATAACACGCGTATTTGATGATTAGTTCCATATCTATCTTGAACGATGACAACTGCAGTTGGAAGGAGAGTAGAAAATTGACGAGATGGTTCCAATGTATGACAATTAACATTAACAGGTTCAGAGTTGATAGTTGACGACGATGAAGAACCATTAAAATTAGTTGGAGCTACATTTTCAGTAGGATGAACCAACGTATTATGCCGCTTGTTGCACAATTTGCAGCGTAAGTATAAACGACATCTGTTTGAAGGATGTCCTGGGCGAAGGCAGTTAAAACATAGCTTATTTTCTTTAGCAAAATCCCGACGAGCTTCAACAGATAACGAAAAAAAGGATTTGCAAGAAGAAAGAAGATGATCGTCCTTACACTTGGGACAACCTGCCTTAGCTTCCACCATATGTGACCGAACACTTTTTTGAATAGTTGTGCGTTTAGAAACCGAAATATCTGACGATGCTGTTCCGCAAGCTTCAAGGCAATTACACCTATTTTGTAAGAAATCTAGAAACTCTTCAATCTTGCAGTCAGTTCTAGAGCCTACTTCACGAGCCCATTCTTGTTTCGTTTCATAATCTAGTTTTTGTAGTAAGATATAAATTATCCACGGATCTCTGGATGTAGCTTCTAACGAATTAAGACCGCGTATAACCTCATCAGCTTGATCGAAAACTTTACGAAGAAGCGCAGCACTAGGAGATTTAATCGACGGTAGCGATAAGAACGTTTGAATGAATGATTGAATAATCAAGTGAGCTTTATCGTAGCGTTCCTCTAGCTTATCCCAAGCTTCAACATAGTTCTTGTCCGTACACGGAGTATTTTTAAATAATTCAGCAGGTTGCTTACCGAGAAACGATTTTAAATACTGAAATTTTTGAGTACCAGTCAATGATTTATTAGTGTCAATTGTCCCTAGGAATATATCCTTAAAACCTGGCCACTCCTTGTAATCGCCATTAAATGTAGGTACGATAAGCTTTGGCAGTTGAACCGATTTCGTAGATTTTTCATTTTCGATAGTTTTAAGAAATTGCTCTTGTTGCTTTGAAAGCGATTTACTAATTGAATCGAAGTTTACAGGCGGAGGGGATAGAGGTTCGGAAACCGGAGTTTTTTCGCGAATAGCTTTGGTTATTGCAGCGTGGGCAGTAAGGTATTTCTTTTCGTACTCCTCGTACTCTGGCTCAGGGTCAACGAAAGCATTATCGTCAAAAAAATCATATATTTTGTCTGAGAGATTATTAAAATCAGTCCAAGCTTCCTTAAGCCTTACTAAATGAACTTCCAGAGTAGAAAGCAAAGTAGATTCATCGATGTTTTCGGAAAAGGCCAATTGCATGGAGAGCGAAGCCTTTGCGCGACCGCGTTTGCCCTTAACCAAATGCAGATTCATTTTAATTAAAATGTAACAAATTATTCCCAATAACGTCGATAAGAATTTATTCAACACCACCGAATTAATTTACAGGCTCACGAATGATAAGTTCAATGTCTACAAAGTTCCAGATTCAACACGTGTTCGATGTATATATATGTACATACGTTACATATAGCATATGTTAAATTCAACTAATCTAATATTGATTATTAGTTTTCATCAAAAAAAAGCATAGCATCAAAAAAAAACAGCATTAAAAAAAAGCATTGCATAATAAATTGGAGATCTTAATACAATATTAAGAATTGTCTCAACAATTTTAATCACTTTGATCGACCGCACTGCACTGTTCAAATTTTATTAATCCGACGACGATGGACCAATGTTTTAAGCGATATGGACTGTAGTTAGTTAAATGTTTTTTGTGTAAATTGTGTAAATTGTGTATTTTGTTTATATTATTAAAAAGAGGTGTTTTTCATTATAAATGTTTAATGTGTTTAATTCAATATGTAATTTTTGTATAGGTAATGTATATATGTTTAATAATGTTATACTTATTTTATGCTGCTGCTGATTGCTTCTGCTTCTAGTGGTGGATGTCGTCAAAGTGAACGAGTTAAAAGTAAAGGTCTTGTTTGCCAAGCAGAAGCAACGGCAGAATTAGAAAAATGAATAACTGTTACAACAGTTGTAATTAAGAGAGAGCTCATTATAGGGTATTACATGTGATGTTTGTAGTTGCAATTAAATTAAAACTGTTATACATGATATAAGAGTAAAATTTGTATGTAACTAGACAAAAGAATAATTTGATTAGATAATTATGATGCTGTTTCAGAACAGTAAGGAATTATATGATTCAAACAAATTTAAGTTAACAAGTGAAATTATGAACAGTAAATTAAGTTGATATTTCAATACTATTCAACGTATACTGTGTGAGCGTCTCAAACCTTTTTGCAAAACTATAATCGGCAGTCAGAACAACGATAGACCAAATTTTCACATTGAGGTAAATCCTGAAAAAGACCAACGAATTTTAAGTCGAAACCCTTCATCTGTTCTTTGACTTCAAAGCTGCTTATCCTCAGCCAAGCGCTTATGATGACACTCTGGAGCAGATAGTACTCAAGAGTGGTGTGAACCCGAAAAACACTTTCTTCAACAAATGTACCCAGATCCTAGACTATACGGACGACATACACATCAATTCGGTTGCTCCCAGGTCTGGTTTCAGGTTTTCACAGCGATTGAAGTACAGGCGAAATTCGTTGGTCCACCGCCTAGGACAAAACGTCACTGTTTATAGCAGCAATTTGGAGGTAGTTTAAGAGATCCTTGGTACCCTAGTGAGTCGCTGCTACTTTGGTTGGGGCAAAAAACTGAGTTGAAAACTCCTCACTCGAAAGACAAAGTGCCTACTATACACTATACTGTCCTACTCTGTCCGCAGAAATCTCCGATTTCGGATACCAAACAAACGTGCAAATACACTGTTTTGCTTCAAATGGTTATCTAGTTGTCACATGACATTCTTTTATTTTCATTATTTGTAAAGATGGTGGCGAACATGTATGTGCAAATATGTACATATATGAGTGATTCTGTTTTTGATTCCGACTTCAAATTCGGAATCGTTTTTCTGTTCTTTTCAGAACAAGAACTGTCGTCTTATGCCAAGTGAACGAATTTAGTATCGTTCGGAATGGTTGCGGATGACAAAATAAGGGGAAGCGATGCTGGGCACTTTCGGAAAACGGAAAAAAAAAATTCTTCGACGGATGTTCTGTTCCGTATGCGTCGATGGCTAATTGAGATGAAGGTTCAACCGCGAACTGTCGAGTCCAGAAAGCCAAGAAAAGACGTTTTCATTGGCTCGGCTACATTGATCGAAGGGAAGACAGCGGTCTAGCGAAGAAAGCGAGACGACCAGGAAGACCGAAACTCCGGTACAAAAACCAAAAAAGTGCGGATGCCAGGACGCTTGATTTTAACGACTGGACACTGGAGAATGCATGCGAGAAACCGTTCCCAATGGAAAACTGCTGTGTATCAGGCTGAGATCCTACATGGATTGGGATCGGGTGAAGTAAGTAAGTATGTGTATGTGTCCACATTGGTGGAATGAAAGTTGCTTACGACTTAGAAATTTGAGAAATTAGAGAAAAAAAAATCCTAATTGAGTGCTATTGCTTCGAATATGCTCCGTTTGGAACAAATGTTTAAGGTCTCGCTGAATGTTTATCAATCTTTGTTCAAAGCGAACTTCTGTCGCTACCTTTCTATGTGGACAGGGTTATGATGTTATGAGCATACATCTGTCAAAGTCAGCTGTCATTTCAGGTGTGCTAATACTATTAACTCGATAAAACTTACACAGCTTACTACAAAAGTAAGGATTCAAACAAAGTTTTACCGCAACGAACATTCGGTCAGAAGATAATATTGCTGATGATCGGAATTAATATGCGGCGTTCGCAGCGCGAATTAATGCGACGGCCGGCGGGGTTTGCGATTGAATGCGTCATTTAAACATTGAAATTACTTGTAAGTTATAACAATTGAGGCCTCTGACATGCGATAGATACACTTCTTGAGTTTTGGAATAACGAAGAAAAATCACCAATGGGTAGACGGTAAAGTCACTTCGGAGGGACGTAATCGATTGATAACCGATTTCATGGCTGATGATTTAAGACCATCAATTAGACTTGGTTATTGGATTCCTCCTGGTGACGTCAAATAGCTGCCAACATAATGCGATTTGACAACTTTCATTTTATATTATGGCCAGCTATTGATGTCAATATCTCCTGCCTTTTTTTTGAATGGACATTAATTTAATGCTCTCTCAGTTCTTTTGTCTCTGGCCTGTTGCCCCAAGCCCCTCTTTCCCACTGGGCACTCTGGGCAAGTGCCCAGGGCTCCGTGATCGATAGGGGCCTCCTCGTCCCTGTCAGATTACGCACATACTTACTTATCCGGCTCACTATCAATGAAGGATCTCAGCCTGAGATATTGCAGCCTTCCATCGTGAACGGTCTCTCGCTCTGGCATCCGCAGTCACTTGGTCCTTGTACCGTAGGTACGGTCTTCCTTGTCGTCTCGAACCTGGGGGCTGGGATGAAAAGAAATGGGCGCTGTCGCCCATTCGCTCGATGGGGCCGAGCTAATGTAGTCGTCTTTTCTTGGCCTTCTGGACTCCATCCACATCTTGGTACAGCTTGTACAGTTCTCGGTTGAACCTTCTTCTCCATTTGCCATCGTCGCATACGGGAACGAAAATCCGTCGAAGAATTTTTTCTCGAAAGCGACCAGTATCAATTCCCCTTTTTTACTTATCGTCCAGCACTCGGCGCCGTAGAGTAGGACTGGTAAAATCAAACTTTTGTATAGCAGACACTTTGTCTTTCGAGTGAGAAGTTTTGAACCCAGTTGTTTGGCCAAACCGAAGCAGCAGCGGTTCACAAGGGTAATTCATCTTCGGATCAACACTAAGGTGTCATTTGTGGTATTGATGTTTGTTCCAAAGTAGGTGAACTCCTTAACTACCTCAAAATTGCTGCTAACAGTGACGATTTGTCCTAGGCGGTGGACAGATGTTGCTTTGTTTGTTGATAGCATGTTCTTTGTTTTGTCCTCATTCACATCAAGACCAACGAGTTTTGCCTGTTCTTCAATCGCTGTGAAGGCCTCAAGCACCTCGACCGATGATGTCAATGTCGTCCGCATAGCCTAGGAGCTGGGTTGACTTGTTGAAGATAGTGTTTTCCGTGCTCACACCTGATGCCTTGCGCACTATCTGCTCCAGGACTATGTTGAAGAAGTCACATGACAACGCATCTCTTTGCCTAAACCCTGCGCATTTTTGGAATAACTCGGATGAGCTGCTACCCATTTGCACACTGCACTGCGTATTGTTAAGCGTCATGTGGCCTTAAGTCACACTGGTACGTGCCGATTATTGTGTTGCAGAAAGGTTTAAGACGCTTACACAGAACGTTGGATAGGATTTTGTATGCAACATTAAGCAGGGATATGCCACGGTAATTTCTGCATGACATCGGATCGCCTTTTTTGTAGATGGGGCATATGGAGCTTATCGACCAGTCAGTGGGCATGCACTCTTCCTCCCACACTTTGGTGATGAACTGGTACATGCGGTTCATCAAAACACCTCCTCAATATTTAAAGAGTTCCGCAGGTATGCCATCCGACAGGGCGGACTTGTTATTTTTTTAGCTTTTGGATGGCTCTTTCTACCTCTTCTGAACTGGGGGCTGGGACTGGGTCTTTATTGATTGATCTTGCTTCTCTTTCGTCATTAGCTCGCTCGACATTACGCGCATTCAGCAGCTGTGCGAAGTGCTGCTTGAAAACATCTACTATTCCCTGTGCTTCGGTGACTTTAATGTGACTGTCAATAAAAATGAATCTAGAAACATGGTTATCTTCTTTCTTTGTTTAATCTAACAAAATAGTGTTCTGTCAAAGTCATAGGGGCCCCATTATCGTAATATGCCCAGAGCCTCCAATAAGTCAAAGACGGCTTTG